>CANUEP010027523.1:0-78249 GCA_947857235.1 Jatropha podagrica
ATAAAAACTCAGGGATGAAATAACTAAGGGTTTTTTTGTCATTTTAATGTAAAATTAACGGAAAATCAGCCCTTTTCAGATGGAAGGACTAGATTGTTAGATGGAACCAAACCTTAGGGACGTCCGAATAATTTGACCAAAATACATGAACGAAGTTATTAATTTGGTAAAAACTCAGGGATGAAATAATAATTTTCCCTTCTATTAATTATTAACTATTAGCTTTTAATAAGTAGCTATTTATATAGGGTTTAAATCAGAAGTGTTTTGAAGGAAAAAAACAATGATTATGACTGAAAAAAAATATAATAAAAACTAAACATTATAGTATTTAACGTTTTATAAAAATATTTCAAACTTTAAAGTCATCGCAAAAGGTATGTTATCAAACATTGCGATTTATAAAAAGAATTTTCAGACGTTAGAAGATAATTCAAAAATTGTAGTCAAATATAACAAGATGCTAAAAGCGACTATTCACGAAAGGTGAGAAGGAGATGAATAATCATCTGCTTCCAGAAGGAACGTGGTTGTCCAAGTTAGGGATGACCGTAGTTCGATTTTAAATTAGAATCATACTGAAATTGAACTGGTCAAAATTAACATTAAATTGTGGTCAATGGTTATGGTTCTAAAACTATGATCGAAATTGTGAATTTGAGGTTTTAGTTATGGTGTTTTATTTGTTAAAATTGAAACCGATGGTTTAAATTTAAAATCAATGGTTTCAGTTTAAAACTGACAATTTCAATTTAAAACTGTGGAAATATTTTTAAAATAATTTTTAATTTAATTTTTTTTAATTATAATTTTTTAACATTTTAAAAATTTTTTGATTTACTATTTTCAATAGTAATATTTATTATTATTATTATTATTATTTTTCAATAGTACTATTTATTCATTAAAAAAATTTTAAAAATTTTAAAATATATTGGTTAATTTAGATTCAAAATCGAAAAAAAAATCAGAATTTATGATTTGAAAAATCTTAAAAATCATTTAAAAACAATTTAATTTCGATTTTACCTCTTTTAAAATCAAAATTGGCGGTGTTAAAATTGTAACTGAAGGCTATGAAACCGTCCGTGTGCGTCCAACGAGCTCTAAAAGCTACTCATGAAAAGAAGAGTCGATGGCGAACTGGGCTTTTGTGGGTGTGTGGGTCCATTCAACCACCTAACGCAGTAAACAGCCAATAGGCGTTTCTCTGCTTCCTACATTTCCGCCTTTCACGGAATAACCGCGACCAAAAATCTTTTTCTATTGAATCTCTCTCCCTGCTTCCCTCGTCTTCTAAACTTTCCTTTCTTTTGTTTTTTTCGATATTTCTTTAATAAATAACCATTTTTAAAAAAAATTAAAAAATGTCTTTCAGCTTCATGGCGTCCATGTCTTTAACCGCTTCTACAATGCATTCTCTGCCTCACTGCCTCCTTAAGTATCACCGCTTATCACCGTCTCTTCCTTTCTCTTATACGACGTCCATTACTAAACGACGTTGTCGCTTCTTGTCCTACCGACAATTTGCTGCATCTCACCGCATCATCGCTTTAGCGTCCTCAACTGTAACCAATAACGGCCAGGTAACTAACAAAATTGACTCTTGACATTTCTTTCTTCCATTGTTTCGATAATTTGGATTTGTTTGTTTGTTTTTTGTAGCCGAGAAATGGGATTTACACGGTTGGTAATTTTATGACTAGAAAGGAGGATTTGTATGTAGCGAAAACCACCACAACTATTGATGAAGGTATTTCTTTTTCTTGGATTCGTATATATTATAGAAATTGTTTACTTTTTTTTTTATTTTTTTTTATTTATTGGCTCATTGTATTTGAAATGTAGCATTAGAGGCTATTGTGGAGAAGAAAATATCTGGTATTCCAGTTGTTGATGATGATTGGACATTGGTAATTTCATTCATATCCAAAGAATTCTTTTTCTATAATTCTGTTTTAATTAGTGGATTATCTGGACTAATTAGTTATTCAGGTGCAATGTTTATTTTCCTGATTTTCTAAAAATTCTTTTGGATGGTTGTTGAAATTCTGGAATTACTTAATGGAATATTTCATGTTCTTGAATTAAATTTGGGAAATGAAGCTTAATTAATATCCCAATCTTTCAAGCATTTTGTAATCTTGTCTTTCATGCTTCATCGTACAACAATCCCTTTCTTTTTTCCCCCTCCATATAGATGCTTCCATAAGTTATTATTATTAAATTGATGACCTACCCAGCTTTAAAATGGTTCTAGACCAAGAAATCCCCTGTTCCGCCTTTTGTCATATTCATCTTTGAAGTAAGATGCATCTGTTGTTTTTCGTTCTTTATTTAGCAATCTTTAATCATGAATAATGCATTTTAAATCTTCTATCGATAAATCACCGTTGATACCTCTGTTTGCAATTTTCTTGGTTAGCTAAAATTTATATGGAGTGGAATTGCTTCAGTGGTTAATTTTCAGGTTGATACTTGTTGCAGGTTGGTGTTGTTTCAGATTATGATTTGTTAGCACTCGACACCATATCAGGTACTTTATTCTTCCTCTTCCAGTTCCCATTTTTGATGATTTTTTTTCTAGTTTGTTTTAGGGGATGTTTTATGAATTTTCATCCTCAAATTAAACTCTCAATGATTGACCTTGTCAAAAAAGGAAAAATTGATTTTCCTTTGGGCACTTCTTAATAATACTCTACTTTTTGAGCTTTGGTAGGTAATTCATAAATTAAGTAGAGAATGCTGGACTACACAACAAGTTGATGTGCATGTTCAGTTTTTAGTTTGCTAAAGAATTCAATTTGAAAAATGTATGAATGATTAATAAAATGTTAAAACTTGTAAAGTTTTGAGGCTTAGGAATAGAATTGAAGAAAATTGGCTAGATTTTATGACATGTTTGGTTTGCTGTGCAGATCAGATAAGAATAAAAATGGATGTTCAGATCTAATAATACTATTCCAATTTTATCTGTAAATAAAAAAACCAAGTGGTAATCTTAAAAATTATACTTAAAATAGGTGCCATTTATATCTTAATCCAAGTTATTCAGATATAAAATATCATAAAACTTAGATTTTGTGTATACCATAAGAGGGTAGAATAATCTTATTCCAAAAATTGCATCCCATTCCAATTATGAATTATGATGGTACCCTTAAGGACTTCGAGATGGATGTCAAAATGGATAGCTGAGAGGAATTGATTAGTTGGAATGATGAAGTTTCTGGCTTTCATTTGTTAAGTATTCATTCTTAGTCCTCATTGTCTTCTGTACCTAATGCAGATATTAACTGCATTTCATATGTTTTATAAGATATTGAACTAGTTTGACATACTTTGCTATCAATAAACAACTGCACCCAATTTTTTTTTATTAATTTATTGTTGTAGTTCTGAAAATTTGGAGGTCAAACATCAACTAATTTCTCCCTTTTATGGATTAGGTGAGAATCAGAGCAGCTCTAGCTTGTTTCCTGACGCTGATAGTTCTTGGAAAGTACGTATCGACTATGCGTGCACACATACTTGTTCATATGCGAGCACACATGCATATTCATATACTTTTGTATTTGCTCCTTGGTCACATATTAAAAATATTGAGATAGATGGAACATCTGATGTATGAAAAATTTACAGTTTACACCATTTATATGCAACGAAGCACCAAATTTTTACAAACCACATACACTGGTATACATATTGTATGCTTTTTGGGGAAAGGAACCAGTAGGTAGTCCTTAATTAGCACATAGGATTACTAAAACTAAGGCTGCTTCTTTGATTTAGATGGTAAGAATAGCTATTAACATGTATCCAACATTACAGTTGGTCCTTTTCATTCCGTAGTTTTCTCTGCATTCTATTCGATGTTTGCTACTGAAAAACTGTCACCTAGGAGCTGATAGCTTCAATACCCTTCTAAAAATGAGTTTCCTCTGTTTCTCCAACTGAACTTCAAACTTATTTATTATGGTCTTGGTATGGAAATAAAGGCTCCTTTTTTTTTCTGTACCAGGAAAGGCCCTGCGTAACTTAACTGTCTTGCTCATGAGACACCAACCTCTTTTGGTTCTTCCATGGTGGTGGTGACCGTTGAGAGAATTTTGCTGAGTAATAGACTATAGAATTGTACTCGAATTGGATGCAACTATTCTATGAGCCTAGGAAGTGATGTGTGCTTTCTCCGTTTTTTTCATTTTTGCCCACTTTCTCTATTCCCTTTTTATGATTTTTATGTAAAATTGTTTTATAGCAACACCTCTAATTATGGATAAATATTGCAGACGTTCAATGAGATGCAGAAACTACTTACTAAGAACAATGGGAAAGTTGTAGGTGATTTGATGACACCTTCTCCGCTTGTTGTTAATGAAACCACTCATCTAGAGGATGCTGCTAGGTATTATGCACCACTATTGTTTTTATGATCATTATAGTTTCCAACATTAACTTTTCTGTCTGTGTTTCAAGAAAATCTCAGTTTAAATTCACAGTATCAAAGATTCTATTTTATGTTTTCAATTGTATTTTTATCTTTATGTTGTGCCATTGTTCAAGCTATTGTTTCTGGACTTTCAGAGATAAAACATCATTCAAGTTTGATCAGAAATTTTGAATGATGTTTTACTGAGATTCTATGAAAATGTTAATTTTCTGGAAAATTTAACTCCATGCCATACTGCATTTTGCATTCAAACTTCTATTAATTTAATATTTGAGAGCATTCTGATTTTGTGCATATAATGCAATCCTAAATTACGTCATTGTTCCTTGCATATGGAAATAATGCCTTAACCAAATCTTTTTAATCATAGGTTGTTGCTTGATACAAAATATCATCAACTTCCAGTGGTAGACGGTGATGGCAAACTGGTAAGAACCGCACACAATCTTCTTTATTTCATTGCACTCGCAATTTGCTTGTTGTGGTATACAATTGATCTTTGTCTTTCAATGCCAAAGGTTGGAATAATTACACGGGAAAAGGTTGTTACAGCTGCCTTGCAAATAAAAAATGCCAGTGAAAGATCGAGATGAATTTGGATCTTGATAAAATTTTAACTCATGTTGATGTTGCGATTCTTTTTTTCGATACTGGGAGCGATCAATCAAAACTTCTGCACTAAGGGCCTCTGACTATCTAGTGTGCATCATTTTTCACCATTATCTCCTGCAAGTTCTGGTTTGAATTTATACATAGTTTGGTAACTTTTGTCAGAGATTATATAAATATAGGATCCAATTTGACTTGGCAGCAGACAGCAGTATGATGCCAGGTTTCTGTATCATAGCAGCTTTCTTACTATCAAGATCGATTTTAGCTATATAATGGTATACAGATATGTGAATTGGCCAAAATATATTCATTTTTAAGGATTTGAATATTTCCATTTAGCTGTTTCATTGTTTGGAACTTATTAAAACTGCTTAGTTTCGCAATCATATTCTTATAGATGAATTTCAGTATGGTACTGAGAAATTGTTTGTTAGTCCTATGTTTTTAGTTCTTGAAACAAATATTTTTTTTTTTTTACTTTTTTTATTTTATTTTATTTTTATTCATTGCAAATAGTCATTTTGTCCGTTTTGTTTGTATGGTTTGATAAAATATGCTCTTAAGGATTTAGTCAATAAAAGTTTTTTTTATCGATTTGTAGCTTCTAACTCATTGAAATAATAATAGAAATCTTCTATTTAATGAAAATCATAAAAGTTATTAAGAGATAAATAATTATTTATATATCTAAATTTAAAAATTTAGTAATATGTTTAGAATGTTTAGAAAATAAATAATAAGCAAATAAAATGAGACGAAGGAATATAAAATAAATCTTAAAAGGAGGAAAAAATTTTTATACTTTATATTTAATCAATAAAAACAATTAAAAAGAATATGAAAGTAAGCACTCTTTTTTTTTTTTTTTTGCCACGCACAATCAGCTGTTGTCACGTGCCAGTGCTCATCTTTCTTTACAATATGACAAAAGCCCACTGACCATTGCCAAACGTTAAAGTACAGTAATCCGATTCCTCATGGAATAAGATAGGACAGGCTACTGTTGATTGCTGACACACTTGCTTACGTATCTTTTTTTATTTTTTTATTTAGCTTCATTTACATAATCAACTTTGAATTTGGAACTTCAGGTACCCTTGTGCAAGAATTCTCGAGCTTTTCTTTCTCCTTACCAATACCTATTTCTTGATCTAAAATTCCTTTCTTTTGCATCCATTGATGGACTCAAACTCTCCTGCAATTGAAATATTCTTCTTCCCATTTGTTGGTGGAGGCCATCAAATCCCCATGATAGACATGGCCAGAGTCTTTGCCTCTCATGGTGCTAAAGCCACCATCATCACAACTCCAAAGAACGCTCTTTCTTTTCAGAAATCCATTGACCGTGACCAGAACTCCGGTCGCCCAATTTCTATCCGGACCCTCGTTTTACCTGACAATGTTGACATAGCAGATACTGATATGTCTGCAGCTCCTTTTACTGATACTTCTATGCTGCAAGAACCTCTCCGAAATCTTTTACTCGAACACAGACCGGACTGTGTTGTTCATGACATGTTTCATCGGTGGTGTGGTCATACTATTGACAGTTTTAGTATTCCAAGAGTTACTTTCAATGGAAGTGCGTGCTTTTCTCGTTGCGTCAATGAAAATTTGGAACTTTATAAGCCTCATGAGAAGGTAAATTCTGATTTAGAGCCTTTTATTGTTCCAGGTCTTCCTGATAGGATTGAATTGACTAGATCTCAATTACCATTCTTTCATAGACAGCAGCAAAGTGGGCATAAGCCAAAATTTATGGAGCATAGTTTTGGAGTTTTAGTTAATAGTTTCTATGAATTGGAGCCAGCTTATGTTGAATATTTCAGAAATGAATTGGGGATGAAGGCGTGGCTTGTAGGACCAGTTTCGTTGTGTAACAGAAATGTAGCAGATAAAGCTGAAAGAGGCAAAAAAACCACCGTTGATGAGCTAAGTATCTTGAGCTGGCTTGATAGTAAAGAACCCAGTTCGGTTCTTTACATAAGTTTTGGAAGCTTAGCTCGGTTAATCCCTGAACAACTGCTTGAGATTGCCTATGGTCTTGAAGCTTCCAACCACCCATTCATTTGGGTGGTTGGAAAAATCTTCAAATCCACAGGGGAAGAAGAAGAAAACCCAGAAAATTGGCTTCCCAGTGGATTTGAAGATAGAATTAGAGAATCCCAAAAGGGTCTAATAATAAAAGGTTGGGCACCACAATTGTTGATACTAGAGCATAAGGCTGTAGGAGGATTTACGACTCATTGTGGATGGAACTCAGTATTGGAAGGTGTCAGTGCCGGAGTGCCAATGGTAACATTTCCAATTACAGCAGAGCAATTTTCGAATGAGAAACTGATAGTTGATGTGTTGAAAATTGGTGTAAAAGTAGGAAGCATGGAGTGGGTGTCATGGAACACAAAACCATCGGCAGTAGTGGGGAGAGAAAAGGTGGAGACAGCGGTGAAAAGGCTGATGGATGTAAGTGAAGAGGCAGCAGAGATGAGAAGAAGAGCAGAAGAGCTTGGAATGAAAGCTAATAGAGCTGTTGAAGAAGGTGGATCATCTTATAAGGATGTTGATTCTTTGATTGAAGAGCTTAAATCTGGCAAGAGAATTGAGGTTTCTGGTTCTCTTTTCTGATTTCTGATTTCTGATTTCAATCTAGTTTCAAATAATTGCTTTATGATGGTACCAATTCTTCGACGAGCTCTAAACTGATCCTACTGTCTTAGAAATACTCCAACAATAGTACTAGAAACTTGTATGTGTCATATCAATATATTATTAACGGGTTTAGTGAAAAATTGCAACAGACATGAATACATATGAGCAACGCTGGCAGTACGAACTCACCTGTACATCAAATTAATTATATATAGTATTATGATCTAAAAATTGATTCTTCTAATCATGCGTAATAATTTTTATAAACAGCTCTTTTTTAATTGGTTTGGTGCATAAGAAAATGCATAGATTAGGTGTAGATAATCTTATCCATGTTCATAATATATTTATTAATATGTTACTTTTTAAATTTGTTGTTAAAAATTAAAATTAAAATTTGCAGCTAAACTTTGGGGCTCTCCATAAGCAACGGATTTGAATCTTTCATTAAATTTGGGTGTCATTCGTTTGCTAACTCGTCAATAACATTAGTTCAACATTTTAATTTTTAAATTAATTTTTCCGTCGTTGTCCGCTACTAAATAATGCTCCTTTTTTCCACTTAAATAACAATATTTTTTTTCATAAAAAACAAGATAATAATTAAAATTTATTGATTTTTTAAAATTATACGGGAATAAATTTGAATTGTCCTTTTTTAATGTAAATATAAAGGATTAATTATAAATTCAGTGTCAAATTTTCTATTTTAGTATTTCAATGGAAAACATTTGCAATCAAGTATTTAAATACTAAAAAAATTTTCAATGAGTATCACCGGCTTATGTGGCAAGCCGGAAATACAAATAGGACGGCAAGTGTGCTGAGTTGTATTTTTTCGAACTCAAACCCGTCAAAATCAAGAGCAAATCAAGAATTGTGTGGTTCAGTTGAATCGAACCTGAAGTGAACCAAACCAAGGTATATAATGATCATTTAGGGTTTCAAGAGAGGATCAAATCTCTCTTTTTCTCTGTTTCACGATTGCAGCGCCATTCCTTCCTATCCCACTTTCTTTCCGACGACATCAGTATGGTGCAATGATTTATAGACAAACCATCTCTCACGAAAGAAGGGAAGAGATCGTTTTTTCTTATTGAGAGCGAGATGAGATCGTAACATTCATAGCCAATGAAGAAAGAGAGAGATGGAAGAGAGACTGTTTTTTCTTTTTTTTTCTGATCTTCGTTGTGATGAAAGAGAGAGAGAGAGGGAGGAGAGAAGACAAACTAATTTTTTCTTTCTCTTTTTTTGCTGATATTCGTTGTGATGATGGGTTGCGAGGGCAGAGAGATGATGGGTTGCGAGAGATTGAAGCTAACAGTACATAAACGAGAAAGCTAATAGATCTTGGTTAATGAACTAAAATTTACCCAGATCTTGGTTAAGTCAGCAGAAGAGGGCAAAATTTTCATTTTTCAACCGAAATCAACTGCTATAGTTTGGTTTGGGGTATAATCATATATAAGATGGTGAAATCAAAATCAAAGACTCTTTCTCTGAGGTATTGATGTATACTTTTTGTCATTCGTCTTCAAATTTCTGAAGAACTTGCAAATTACTTGCTTCAGTTTCATTCTAGAAATCATATATGCTTCAAATCAGCTTAATATGCTTGTTTCTGATAAGTAAAATGCGCACTCGATTCTTGTTCCTAACATGGGAATTTCAGGTTAATCTCTTTCAAGTTTATGTACTGTTCGCTTAATTATCCAAACTGCACATGCAGTTAATTATCATTTAAAACAAGATTGCAGAGAGAAAATAGCAAAATAATCCAATCTGACATGGCTATTTTGTAGCCGTAGGATCAAATCTGTTGAGCTCTTCGGCGAGCGAACGGTGGATATTGAAGCTGACATGGCTAGGTCAAATAGCAAAATATCCATGTCAGCAAAAAAATCGACCTTGGCACAATATCTTTATCCTATTCGAATTCTATTTGTATTTCGGCTTGTTACGTAAGCCGAAAATATCTTATCGAAAAGTTTCAAAAATTGAAACACTAAATTTATAATTAATCTAAATATAAAAAGACAGTGCTATACACCTCATTATGATTAGGATCATTATCATTTTTTTTTTCTTATGAAAATCACTTTAAGATTTAGTTAAAAATACAATTTTATCCCTATAATGTTTTGCATTTAATGTTATTATTTTCACACTAGAGAAAAGCACATACTTGTCAATTTCACATTACAAATAGTCACACTCACGCACTCATGTCAAGGTTAATAAATTTTTCTTTCTCTCCCTGTATACGAGATGTTCAGGGTCAGAATTGATGAAATAAAAATTTAATTATTAATTTATTAGCAAAAAAAATAACCACAGGCTTTAGATGTAGTCATGGGCTTCAAATTAAATTAAAGAGATTGTATTAAATTAAGAGTATGTTAGATTTTATAATTTCAGTATTCAATTCACATTCTATTAGAATTTATTGAAATTTTATGATATTTAATTTAAATTTTTATAAAATCCATAAAAATTTGATGGTATTTAATTATAATTTTTTAAAAGTCATACAAATTTGATAGTATTAAAAAATTATTGATTAAAAAAAATCTATAAAATTATTGATTTCGTTAGATTTTAGAGTGTTATGTATGCATAAAAGAGTCATTCACAAATTTATCCTTGAAAGATTTTGAAAACCTTTTCAAATCTAACACTCTTGATCCAATACACCCCTTAATAAAATAAAAAGAGAGTAAATACCTATAAATTTTAAATTACCTATATAGGTATCGTTTAAAATTTTACTATCCATATCCAATCTCAAGCTGTTTAAATACCTATTTAAATATCCATATTCAAAACCCATCAAATATTTGTTATCTATATATGTCCAAAAATCAGTTGAAAGTACTTCTTAAACCGATAGGTTACTTGCAAATATCTAATTATCTAAATTTTGCATTTAAAATATATTTTTCACTAATAATAGATAGAGTACCCACTACCATACTTGTTTAATATACCGAACGGGGTGGATGCCGACAACGTTGACTATTGTAGACCTTTCATTATCAGCGGTAATAAATTTTTAACGAAAAAAAAATAATGATTTTAGAGAAGATAATGCATTTTACTTTTTAATCCCTCATTATTTTTTAATTTTTTATTTGACTCCAAAAACTTTTAATTGGTTCAATTAGATCTTGAAATTAATTTTGATTGCATATATAAAAATCACGGTGATTCTATCAAAGTCAATCAAAATCTATAAAAAAAGTCACACCAATTTTATAAAACTCTATGTAGAATTCTAATAGAATCTGTGGAAATTTTAAAAAATCATTCAATTCCGTTAAATTCAATAATTTTTTTAAAACTTAATACAATCCTAATCTAATATACCCTTAAATGATTAATTTATTAACGTGGGCTTTAGATGTGAACGAATATTTAGTTTACACTTAATTATTTTAGTCAAATTTGATTTAAATTAATTTAAATTAATGTTATTTTAATTTAATAAAATTTCAAGTGTAATTTAATCAAATGTGATATAATTTAGTTCTAATTTTAATTTAATTTAGTGTACGTGCATATATATATATCAATTTCAATTAGGGTATTGCAATTTAATAAAATTTTCAAGTATCACTCAATGAAATTGGATTTAACTTAAATTCAGTTAGGATATCTTAATTTAATAAAATGTCAAATGTAACTTAATCAAATTCAGTTTCAAGTGCAACTTAATTAATTATTACTAAATTTAATTTTAAATTTAGATATCTTAATTTAATTTCAAAGTCTATTAAATTTAATAAAACTTCAAATGTGATTTAATTTAATTTAAATTATAGTGTTTTAAATTAATTTAATTTCAAATGTAATCAAATATAACTTAATATAATTTGAAATGGATGCATTAATTTAGTTTACCTTTAATTGTGAACAAGTGTGACTTAATTTAGTCACATTCAATTGTCTAAATATAATTTGAAACTAAAGGTAACTTAATTCAATTCAATTAGCATATTTTCATTTAGTTTAATTTTAAGTTTAACTGGGTGTGACTTAATTTTCAATTGAGCTGTCACAATTGATAAGATTCTAAATATGATTTGATCAAGTAATTTAATTTAGTCCCAAATCAAGTATTTTAATTTAAATTAATTTTATTTGAAATGTGATTTAATTTAATTTCAATAAGTATCTCGTCTTAATAAATTTTCATATGTAACTTAATTTAATTTTAATTGAGGTGTCTTAATAGAATTTTAATTTTATTTCAAATATGACCAAATGTAACTTAATCAATTATTACTTAATTTAAGTTTAATTTGAGTGTCTTAATTTAATTTAATTTCAAATGTGAACAAAATGTGGATAATGAAGGTGATTTATTATCTAAATAGATTTTGAAATCAAGCCTGATTTAATTTTGATTTGGGTATCATAAATTAATTTAATTCATAATGTCGCTAAATGTGACTTAATCAAAGGTGACTTAATTTAATTCAATTAGAATGTCTTGGTTTAATTTATTCTCAAGTATGACTAGGCGTGATTTAATTTAATTTAATTATAGTATCCCAATTGAATAAAATTCCAAGTTTGACTAAATCAAGTGATTTAATTTAATTTCAATTAGGATATTTTAATTTAAATTAATTTTATTTTAAATATGATTTAATTTAATCTCGTCTAAAATATTTTAATTTAATAAAATTTAAAGCGTGTCTTAATTTAATTTTAATTAAGGCATCTTTTAGTTTAATTAATTTAATTTTAAATGTGACTAAATATATATTAATTTAATTTCAATTAAGGTGTCCTAATTTAATTTAACTTCAAGTATTACAAGTATAACTCGATCAAAGTAACTTAATTTCATTTTTTAAATAGAACTTGAAACTAAGTATAACTTAATGAATTATCACTGAATTCAATTCTTCTTTACATATCTTAACTAATTTCATTTCAAATGTAAGTTAAGGTGATATCATCAAAATTGATTTAATTAAATTTAAAATCGAGTGTTTAATTTAATTCAATCGCAAATCCGATTTGATATGATTTACTTTAATTATAATTAGGGTATCACAATTCATTAAAATTTCAAGTGTAATTTAATCAAATGACTTAGTTTAGTTCCAATTAAAATATTTTAATTTCAATTATCTAAATTCAAGTATGACTTAATTTAATTTCAATTAGGATATCTCAATTGAATAAAATTTTTAAATATAATTTAATTAAATGCAACTTAATTTAGTTTAAATTAAATTATTTTAGTTTAATTTAATTTAATTTCAAATGCGATCAAGCGTGATTAGATAAGCTGCAAGTACAATCATGATGTTATAATTTAATTTTAAATGCACCTCACTATAACTTAATCAATTGAAATTTAACTTAAATTTTAATTAAAGTATCTTAATTTAAATCATTTTTTATTTCAAATATCATCAAATGTGATTTAAAGTCTAATATTTACTATTCTAAATCGTCCTTGTAAATATGAAGATAATACATACTTTTTTTTTAGCATAGAATTGCCAATAGACTATATTTTTTACCCTTTCCATGGACTAATTTTTCCCTCTTCCTATAGACACTATATAGTCCAAGTATATTTGCATGTTTGACATTTTTTCTATCGCATCTAATATCATTTAGCTCTACACACGCTACAATGATACTTTAATGTGGTTTTCAAAGATATATGAGTAAATACACACATTTTAAATTCAATTTTTAATTTTCAGCATGTAATATTTAATAATGGTAATATTGAGATTGGATATTCTAAAACCTCTTATGACCTGGTCAAAACCACCTATGATCCCAATAATTTTGAGGTAAAAATCTTTTTATGAATATAAAAATAGACTCATCTAATTAAAATTTTCAACTATTTAGCGTTGCTCTTTATTATTATCCCATTCAATTATTCGCCACATTTTTATTTTTTTTAAAGAATAGAAATATTAGAGTATCAATTAAATTTCTCGATATTGTTCTTGCATGATTTATACTCTAAATAGACTATAAAAACAGATTAATTCACTATTTACTACACTTTAAAATCTGAAATATCAATAAAAATAAATTATATAGTGGATCCAAATATAAAAATTTGTTCGCAAATAATTTTTCAATAAAATTTATTTACAAATAAAATATATTCTACATCAATTTATTGGAAACAATGAAAAGATCAATTGGTCATTTGTCAAATGACAGAAACTACTAATCAAAGGCATAAATTGTGCAAACGGAGTCTCCAATTCCATATAGGCCAAAGCAAAAGGGGTCCAAGTCGAAATGAATTTTGGATTTGATGGTCTTCTGTTGACTATAAAACAGAGTTGTTTCTTTGCAATTCTCTTCCTCCTCTTTCCATCACAATTCACTCACCAGATCAACATCCCGTGGAAAATCAAACTCGAAACTCATTTTTGTCTGGTAACGTAACGAGGGGCCAATTTTAAAAAACAAAATTAGTGGCCCAATAACTTGCTAATATCCCACATAAACCTATCATTTACGCTACTCTAATTTCATTTGTTTCTACTCATCTACACTGGATGCGCTCTCTTCAATCCAGGATTCTACCAAGCTCTGCTCAGATTAGTTACTTATATATATATTTTTAATTTTTCTTTACTAATTTTATTTTCAATTTTCAATTCTCCTAAATTTAATTTTAGTTTAGATATTTTAAAATCTAAGAATTTGTTAAATTAGAATGAATAAATTATTTATCATTTTTAAAATTAAATTTAATTGTTTATTATTATTTGATCCAAAAAGTGTTAGTTAGGCATCTTGTTATTTTTGAATTATTTTTGTTATTATTATTAAAAAAAATCCTCTATTCTAGGTTTTTTTTTTTAAAAAAAAATTATTTACAATTCAAAATTTATTCTTTTTTTTTTTGTTTTTCCTATTTTGGATGCCTTTAGAAAATGGAATGCCGTCAATTGCTCCCTTTTAATATGATATTGAATCTCTGCCATTGGGTTATCTCTGCTTGCCAGTGTTCTTACTTGCTTGTGTGTTTCATTTGTTCATGGCTAGAAATTGCCACCAACAATGTGAGGGTGTTCTCTTAGAAATTGCAACAGAATATGTTTATCTAATATAATATATTATGTTTAGTTGTACAATTCAAGAAATGAAATAGATAACAACTTATTTATCATCCACTCTTTTGTAATAGTATTTTTTTATAATATATAGGAGGTTTTTGATTGATAAAGCATAATTAATTTAGTATTAAAATGTTTTATATTGCAAAATCTTTAAAATTTTAAGATACGTACATCAGTGAGCCTGGGTGGTGGCTCCCAAAAGACTTGGGTGGTGGTTTATTTATATGAATATTATTAAATATATATTCTTTAAATATTTTTGTTAAATTAGTTGTCTAAATAATTATTGGTATTTATGTTGCTTGTTTTAATTGATTTTATGTGTGTAATAAAAAATTTAATATAATATATTTTTTTATAGATGGTAAAACTATCTACAATTGATGCTTATTTCGAAAGAAAGAATGTTGAAATATCAAATTCTATTGTCAAAATATCAAATTCTATTGAGCAACTAAACACTTGTATGGATCTTTATCCTTTGACAACTGATGATCGTCCTGCTAAATCTCAAAGAATTGAAATCAAAGAAGGTTTTGGTATCAATTCATTAGACCGAGATCCGAACTTATGTCAATAAACATGGGAGTATCCAATTAATATGCATGATGAAATTCGAAGGGCTTATATTAATGTCGGTCCATATCAATGCATTCTCTCAAACTACCCAAAGTCGGGGAAAAAGAAAAGTGCAGTTTCAATCATCGTGGTTTAAATTATTTCCATTATGGTTGAAATATTCTCCTACTAAAGATGTAGCATTTTATCTACCTTGTTATATATTCCATAGACAAAATGATCATTTTGGATTAGATGCTTTCACTGTAAATGGATTTCAAAATTGGAAAAAGGTAAAAGTGGTCAAGATTGTTCATTTTTGGCACATGTTGAAAAAGATCTCACTTCTCTTTATCGAAATATTGAAAGAGCATCCGTCGATCTCATGAATTAATCTTCACACATTCAAAAAGGTTGAGCATTTTACATTTCATCAAGTTGAAGATAATAGAACTGACTAAAAGTTCCAATTGATGCAGTTATGTCGCTTGCATTTCAAGGGTGTGCTTTTAGAGGTCATGATGAAACTAAAACATAATTGTGAACAAAAAATTTTCATCAATTGTTACATTTAATATCATCTTACGATGATAAGGTAGCAGAAGTTTTAGACAAATTTTCACAAAATGCTTCATATACGTCACTAAGAATACAAAAATAAATTTTACAAGTCATCTCAACTATAGTAAAAAAAGCTATTTGTGAGGGAATTGATGACGCTAAATTTTGTATAATTGTTGATGAAGCTCAAAATGAGTCCAAAAGGGATCAAATGTCTATTGTGTTGAGATTTATTGATAAAAATGGATGTGTCAAAGAGTTTCATGTTAGGGACATTGCTGCATTAATATTAAAAGAAAGAATCTTTTGTGTTCTCTCTCAACATAACCTTAATGTGCAAAACATCAGAGAACAAGGTTATGATGGTGCAAGTAATATAAGAGGAGAATGGAATGGGTTACAGGCTTTGATTTCAAGTATATGCACGTATGCTTACTATGTTCATTGTATGACACATCGTTTGCAATTAGCATTAGTTGCTGCATCAAAAGAAGTTATCCCCATCCATCATTTTTTTACTAGGTTGAGTTTTATCATCAATACAGTTGGTGCATCATGTAAACGTAATGATCAACTAAAAACTGCTCATGCTGCAAATATTGCTCATTTACTTGCTATTGATGAGCTTCAAAGTGGAAGATGATGTAATCAAATTAGTACTTTGCAAAAGCCAGGAGATACTCGATGGAGTTCACATTTGAGATCTGTTTCTAACTTGGTTAATATATTTAGTGCAACATGTGAAGTTCTATTAAATATCATTGATGATAGAGCTACTTAGCATGGAGATGCAGATGCGGCTTATGAGGCACTAACTTCTTTTGAATTCGTTTTTATTTTACATCTTATGAGGAGAATTCTTGAGATTTCAAAATGCTCATTATGTTGCAAGAAGAGGAAGGGCTCCCCCATACAAAATTGGCAAAACCCACATGGTTTTTTCCCGTAGGTGAAATGAGAACTTTCCTGGAGGTCACCCATCACGGGATTTCTGTCAAACGAGCACGTTTAACTATGAAGTTCTTCCAACTCTCCAGCCATTCCACCAAAAGGCGCCTCTGATGATTAGTTACCCCCTTTTCAACATATGATCTGATTCATTCCTGTGTCCCGCATTCCACTACCCTAGCTAGCCTGCCATTCTAGAAGCTTGCCAGGAGCTCTGCTCTACCCGCCCTCTTAGGATCGCTTTGCCGGGTCGGGATATCACACGCCATCAACAAGATGAAATCACTATAAAGCATCATTACAAAATCGACATTTTTAATGTTGTTATTGATTCTCAATTGCAGGAGTTGAATAATAAGTTCAATGATCATACCATGAATTGCTTATTCTTAGCTCAGCTTTAGATCCAAAGGAGATGCGTATATCATTCAAAATTGATGATGTTTGTCAACTGGTACAAAAATTTTATCCTCAAGACTTTGTTGAACAAAAGATGATGTAACTGAGGGTGCAATTTGAGCATTTTGATCATGTGCGACAACTTTCTGATTTTGAAGCACTGTCAACCATATTTGATTTGTGTCAATGGATGATGAAAATGAAAAAATTCGAGATTTATCCACTTGTATATAGAGTATTGATTCTTATTCTAACTCTTTCCATTTCTACATCTACTACGGAGCGATCATTTTTAGCTATGAACACAATTAATAACAAGCTTTGTAACAAGATTGAAGATGAATTCCTCTCTGATTGTTTGATGATGTTTATTAAAAAGAAAATTGCTAAAATATTTACTATAGATTCAATTATAGCTGATTTCTGTGACTTAAAAGAGTGATGTGCTCTTTTTTAAGCTATTAAATTCTATTTTTATTATATTTTATGCATAAATGTTGATTATTGTTTGGTAAAATGTGATTTGATTTTTTGTAACTATTACCAATGGTTTGTCCACTTAAATTTTTAGCCCTCCTCTCTCATAAATCCTGCATCCACCCCAATTTCTAAAGCTATAAGAAAAAAGATTAATGCTAATGGCTCATCATTAATGCATTAAACATATTTTTCCAAAATTAATAATCAGCAATTGAGTTGTCTCCTAAACCCATTCAACATCACGAGCTGTATGCATGCCAATGTATTGTAATAGAAAATATTATGAAGAACTTCATATTGCAATAGAAAAGATTATGAAGAATTTTCTCTGTATATATTAAAAATGACACAAGGAGGAATCAATTGGGTGCGCATGTGCCATATAGACTAAGAGTCCTTATCCATTCGTTTTGACCCAAATAACTAATATATAACATTTGCTTGTTTCAATTTCCATGTCGCATTATCTATCCTAGACTCTAATTTACAAAATAACTACATAAACTTTATATTTTTTTTCCTACAATAAGCATCCAACGTAGGAAGAAGGAAATGTTTATGGAGAATTAAAAGAGTAATGAAAATGATAGAGTTTTTTTCGAAATACAAATGTATATATATAAATGAGAGAAAAATAATTAATAATAGTAAAACGAAAGTCTAGGTTGTACATTGGGGAATGTAATCCATTTGCTGCTTTATCTACGGTTATTTAACGAAAAGTGATACAGATTTGAAAATTTAAAATCCGTCTAAAATCTATCAATTTTTAGTATGGATATTAATAACATTTCGTATAACTATACGAGGATAAACTAGACATTTTATACTCAATGATCTTTGATCAATTTAAGCCAACACCCATTATCCTTAATAAAAGTACAAACTTTTCTTCTTCTTTTTCTTCCTTTTAACAAGCTAATCAACAAATATGACAAAATTGAATCTTGTCTAGTGCATCATTTTGTGGGCTTCTGCAGAATCTCTGTCTCGGTGAAACTACCACCAACTCCTCAATCTTTATACATGATTCCATTCTTTCTAAGCTTCAAAGCTCCAAACTTCAAATTTTTTTTATAATGTTCTATGTAGAAAATGAAGATTTTTGGAAAATTGAAAATTGACAAGAGATTGCAAGTGCAAAAGCAGATTTGGACTACTAATTTAGGTGTGAGGTCGGTGTCGAATTCTTGATCGTCGGTCCAGTCATCGGCACTCGCCGGTGGGGGAAGGTAGTGACCGCTGTCAAGATACAGTCGGCCTTTTGAGGTTATCTGGTTAATATTTTTACTCATATCTTCCTTTAGTCTTCCATAAATGCCTTTGAATGCAGGGCAGTTTTGCTCATTCACTAGTTTTTTTCAGTGGCTTTTAATCATTCAATTCATCCATTGGCTTCTGAGAACATTGAAAAGCGCAAATAAAGTGAATTTATGGTTATAATTTTATTTAAATTTTGTTCTTAAGAAATTGCAAATCTGGAAGATAATTTTGTTTAAAAATATTTTATAATAAAGTGAATAAATTGAAAATTTGATTAGACGTTTTTATGAGGAGAGAGAAAAGATTTTTAAGTAATAAAATTTGAGGGCCCATTACATGAATTCACCCTTGTATTTTTCAAAAAAATAAAAAATTTGTGGTACTCTACTTTCATTTTGAATTACTAATTTTTTAGAATGTGTGTTGCATGCAAATATCCGTTATTTGTACTCGTTATATAATTTTTTTTTATTTATTTCAAAGATTTATTATATGTATCAACTATACTGAAATTAACATTATACCTATAAAATAAATTAAAAAATATTACAAAACTATTCATAGATATTATATATCTAATTAAAAATATTATAACAACTAATTACCAATATTGTAACATCGTAACGATAACTAAAAAAGATATTTAATCATCTGCCGTAAAAATAATAATACGAAAAATATAATAATAAGAATTACTAAATTAAATTTCATAATAACTTCTAATTTCTCCAACTTCTGTTAGAAGGAATGTTGAGATTATTTGAATGAAGAATTAGATATTATGTGACTGGATTAGGTATTGTGTAATTCTTGTGCATGACTGCTGGTATAATTGTTTTGTTTGTGATTTATTATATCATAATGCAGAGCATCAAGAAGTCTGAGTGTCTCTTAGAGCTCGAGTCAGCAGATAGGAGGACTCAGGTCCATCTTGGTCTCATAAGGCGAGAAGAAAAATATTTTGTGTGTACTTTTTAATTTATAACTTTAAAAAAAATAAAGAGATATGAGGATACTAAATTATAATAAATATAAATAATAATTATTCTATTAATTTATAAATAGAGAGAGTTAATACTTACCATAAGAAGAAAATATGATCACAAACTTAATAATTTCAATTCAAAATAACAGAAGCAATAAATTATTGATAGCGAAAAATAATCAAAACTAAACATCTATATATAGTAATACGATAGAACAAAATCCTAATTAAAATTGTATTAAAGAATAAATTTCTAATTAGAATAGAATTAGATTAAAATTATAATAATAATTAGAATAGAAAAATAAACATAATGTGGTCTCAAATTAACTATTAAGATTAAATTATCCTTAATAATATTTTTATCAATTAGAATACGTAAGAGAATTTTGGAAATCAAATGTTCCCCCATTCGTAGTTTTATATATATTTTATAGATAGATAATTAGAATCATATTAAGGAATAAATTCCTAATTAGAATAGGATTAGATTAAAATTATAATAATAATAATTAGAATAGAAAAATAAACATAATGTGGTCTCAACTTAACTATTTAGATTAAATTATCCTTAATAATATTTTTTATCAATTAGAATACGTAGGGGCGTTTTGAGGACCAAATGTTCTCCCATTCGTACTTTTATATATAGTAGTTTTTTAGAATATACGTTGCACGTGGATACTCGTTATTTGTAGCCATTCTATAATTTTTCTTTTTTTTATTCATTTCAAAGATTTATTATATGTATGATAAGACACTAAGAAAAAAAATAAATAGATAGATTTTGTATTTTCTACTTAAATATCTACTATAACTTTACATATCTGTTTATGTAAAAAATAATGATATAAGTTATTCATTACAAATATTAGTTACAATTGTTTCATTTACTCGGTCGATCTCCTCTCTTTTGAAGAGTTGTTGTATTAATATGTGATTTAACATTTTTCAATAAATTGTTTCATTGCAAAGTTGAAATCTGTATTATTATTAGTTTGAACAATATTATCTTTTTAAGCTTATTGATGAAAATTTTAAACATATTTTGTAACCTATTTGGCAACAAGACCTATTTGTAGATGACGTTCTTTGGGTAAGTTGCATCTTTCTTTTTTTTTTTTTTTATCTAACTTTACAATGACTTTTGTTGCAGACATTTATATCTCTCCTGAGAGTGTTATATAGAGCTGTCAGTATGAAAAAACATCTTGTGATAAATAGATACCCACATTCGATATTATTTGCTCCTGAGTTTTGTTTATTGTCACTACGAAACAGAGATGGATTCAAAATTGCTTTCTCTTAAAATGGAATAGGTATCCTTCATTTCTATAGCAAAGAGATGTATTGTGGATAAGAATACTTGCTTCTCTAAGTGTTTTCTAACTGTTATTTCAGCACGAATTACATTAGCTCCAAAATATCTATATATCATTCTGGTTTTATTATACCGGTCATTTGAGGCATTTATAAATTTCTCAAAAGTATTATCGGACAGTTGAATTTCAATTCAAGTTTGTGTGGAGACAATCCATTTGGCAGCAAAGTGTAAAAAAATTCCTCTTGGTAATAGTTGTTTGTGTCATCTATTGTGTCATCAAAATTGTTATAGATCTTGCTCTAGCCAGAAAATAACTCTTTCATCTTTTAATCCGTGTTATCGACATATTTGATTTTTGTTGCTAGTATTGCACGACTTGTCATATACTGACCAGAGTTTGCATTCTATTCAAGCACTGGGAATACTTCATCAATTAATGATCTTTCGCCGATTTCATTATTATCATGCTTTACTACCATCACTTCTGGTATCGTTATATTTCCCTTATTGTTTGTCTGCTCTTCTTCATCACTAACTCGAAGCAAGAATTCATCTATATATCTATCTGACTTTGCTCTCATTTTTAGAACGTGCGTTGCATATAGATACCCGTTATTTGCACTCGCTATATAATTTTTTTTTTTATTTCAAACGTTTATTATATGTATCAACTATACTGAAATTGACATTATACTTATAAAATAAATTAAAATATATTACAAAACTATTCATAGACATTAGAATAGGATTAGATTAACATTATAATAGAAAAATAAACGCAATGTGGTCCCAATTTAGCTATTAAGACTAAATTGTCCTTAATAATATTTTTTTATTAATTAGAATACGAAGGGGCGTTTTGAAAACTAAATGATCTCCCGTTCGTACTTTTATATATATTATAGATAAATAACAACTATTCTATTAATTCAAAATAGCAAAAGCAATAATTTATTGATAGTGAAAAATAATCGAAACTAAACATCTATTTATGGTGGTATGATAGAATAAATTTCTAATTAGAATCGTATTAAAGAATAAATTTTTAATTAGAATAGGATTAGATTAAAATTATAATAATAATAATTATAATAGGAAAATAAACACAATATGGTCACAACATAGCTATTATAATTAAATTGTCCTTAATAATATTTTTTATCAATTAGAATACGTAGGAGCGTTTTGGGAACCAAATGCTCTCCCCATTCATACTTTTATTATATTATAGATAAAATATTATAGATAAATAACAACTATTCTATTAATTTATAAATAGAGAAAGTTAATATTTACTATAAGAAGGAGACATGATCGCATACTTAATAATTTCAATTCAAAATAGCAAAAGCAACAAATTATTGATAGCGAAAAATAATCAAAACTAAACATCTATATATAGTGGTATGATAGAACAAATTTCTAATTAGAATCGTATTAAAGAATAAATTTCTAATTAGAATAGGATTAGATTAAAATTATAATAATAATAATTAGAATAGAAAAATAACACAATTTGGTCCCAACTTAGCTATTAAGACTAAATTTCCTTAATAATATTTTTTATCAATTAAAATACGTAGAGGCGTTTTGAAAACCAAATGTTCTCCATTCGTACTTATATATATATATATATATATAGATTATAGATAGATAATTAGAATCATATTAAAAAATAAAATTTTAATTAGAATATAATTAAATTAAAATTATAATAATTAGAATAATTAGAATAGAAAAATAAACACAATGTGGTCCCAACTTAACTATGAAGACAAAATTATCCTTAATAATATTTTTTATCAATTAAAATACGTAGGGGCATTTTGAGGACCAAATGTTCTCCCCATTCGTACTTATATATATATATATATATATATATATATATATATATATATATATATATATATATATATATATATATATATATATATATATTATAGATTATAGATTAATACTTTAATTTATAAAATTGCGTCTTTTAAGCATTTTAATTTAATTATTAAATATCTTAACTTATAAAATTAAATCAATTAAACACTTATTAGATCGTTGAAAAATATAAAATTATTATTTCAAAACCTTTAGTAACCACGTACAAATTAATACTTTGCATGTAAAGTCCAAAACATGCAAAATTTATTATTTCTAATATAATTAGATGTGAAGTTGTTATAAAAGAGAAGTTCAAGGTGTCATAAGGTTGATTTTAAAGTTTGAAGTCCCACAATATTGTTCACCCTTTTTTTATCCTACTGCTTAAATTTAGGAGTCAAATTCGCCTTCATTATTTTTAAATTAAAAAGATGGTACAATTCTATAAATTTATTTTATATTATTTTGTGTCATTTAAATTAATTCTTTTTCTTTCCCAATTTTTGAACTTTTAAATAATTTTTATCAATTAAAAATACAAAAATTATTATTTAATTTTTTCAGCATTTTATTCATGTGATGCGGCTTAGAAATTAAATTAAAAATCTAATTTTTAGGAATATTATATATTGCACTTAAATTGTATTGAATGTTATTTTTATTATCATTTATTTAATTTTCATCCAATTTTGAGTTAGTTGATGGTCCAATTAGTTTTCTCATTAATGTAAGATATAAAAGTTCTGAGTTTTTACTAATTTAGTTATTCAAATGACAATCAGCAAATAAAAAAAATAAAATATAATACAGAGAGAAGATGAATAAAATGAAAATGAAATTGTGAAATTGTAAAGAAGAGTAAAATGAAAATAAAATTGTAAAATTATAAAATGAAATTGTAATGAAAATAATTAAATACAGAAAGAAGAAAAAGAATGAAATGAGCACACCAAAGCATAATTTAGTGGTAAGTTCATATACAGTATAATAATAGATTCAGACTCTCTCTTTTATATTAGAAAAAGAAAAACAGAAGAATAAAATAAAAATAAAATTATAAAGTTAAAAGAGTAATTAGATAAATTACTAATAACCCCAAGTTATAATTTCCTCCCCTCTTCCAACTCCAAATAAATGCACCCAATTTCTCCCCTCGTTTGTACCCTTTCCACTTTCATTCCTATCCAGAAAAGTATGAGCGTTTGATGGATTGTGCTTGGCAGTGAGATGCATTTTGACATTCAACAATAATCTGTAAAATTGATTAAATCAAATCAAATGAAATCATTGATGAATTGAATTTATTTCTATTTTTAATAGGGAAAATATCAAATTTTCATTTTAATTCAGTTTTTAAAAAAATTCTAAAAACTAAATTAACTTAATTCAAAAATAAATCAAAATTGAGAAATCCGACCAATTGTTCTAATTCGATTTTATTCTAGGTATAGTTCAATTTCCCTTTTTGCTTTTTTTCTTTTTTCTAACTGAAATTTTGTGGATTTGGACCAGATAATTTTGATTTGAACCGAACCCACTAAATCGTGAGCATTAACCTAAGCCTTTGAGATCTGACATTAGTTTTATGATTTGTTATGACGTAAGAGACTATGTAACGAGGGAGATTGTCTTCAATTTTGCTTTCATTCACGTGAATATTTTGTGGTTCTCGTCATTACCTTCAACATCATTAATTTCAAAAACAAAGGTACCAGACATAAAGACTGAAATAAAGGGGGGAAAAAAATTGGAAATCTCTAAACTGTCCATTACCGTATTAATTGTTTCAATCTCACACATAGATAAAATGGTAAATTTAGAACAAGGAAGGAAGGAATTCATTTAAGAAATAATAATAAATTCAAAATTAAGCATCAAAGATAGTCAAATAAAGAGTGATCCATGATCATTTATGCAACTTTTCTCTGTTGTTTCAGAGATTTTTTTTTTTTTTTTCTGCTCAGACCCATGATCTTTAGGTTTGGAGGAACTCCATTATTACCTAAAGCTACACTGTTTATATATAGAAGACAGTTTTATCAATGGATTGACTTGAAAAAGGTCGAGCTTTTATTTTTATGGATGGAGAAAATATCTACAGGGAGTACTTTTCCTTTAAGGGCCTACTGAGATGTGAACAAAATATGCTGTCAAGTCTGGGTTGGAAAAAGAAAAAAAAAAAAGGAAAGGTAGTTTCCTGGGAAAAGCCTTCCTCCTTGATATATTGTCCATTATAAGCTTCTTCTCATCCCTTGAAGTAAGCAACTCCATGAGTGGAATGTCCTATCAAACACAAGAAGAGTGAATCCAAGTATTTTCCCTACAATATATTTTCTTATAAGCATTGAAAAATAAAGCAGTTCTTCAACTTCCATCATTCTTTTTCTTTCCCTCTAAAGATCCAGAGCTTTTGCTCTAATTAAAGAATTCATATGGGTAGCATGGATCAGAATCAACTACACATTTTTTTCTTCCCCTACATGGCTCATGGCCACATGATACCAACAGTAGCCATGGCGAAGCTATTTGCGTTTCGAGGCCATAAAACAACAATAATCACTACTCCCTCAAATGAACCTCTCATCTCCAAAACAATCCAACCAACAAAAGACTTGGGTTTCGATGTCAATATTCAAATCCTCAAATTTCCTTCAGTGGAAGTTGGATTACCAGAAGGATGTGATAACATAGATTTTGCTCATTCATTAGTTGAGCAAGGTATGGAAATGAAGAATAAATTTTTGTTAGCCACAGCAAAGCTTCAAGAACCTCTTGAAAAGCTCCTTCAAGAATGCAATCCTAATTGTCTTGTTGCTGATATGTTCTTTCCTTGGGCTACTGATGCTGCTTCCAAATCTGGAATTCCAATGTTAGTGTTTCACGGCACTAGTTTCTTTTCTTTGTGCGCCGGAGAATCTATTAGGCTATATGAGCCACACAAAAAAGTTTTATCAGATTCGGAGCCCTTTGTCATTCCAAATCTTCCAGGAGAAATAAAGATAACAAGAAAACAACTTCCCATGTTTTTTAGGGAAGAAGTTGAAAATAATTTTACTAAGATGATTAAAGAATCTAAAGAGTCAGAGTTGAAGAGCTTTGGAGTAGTTGTAAACAGTTTCTGCGAGCTTGAGCAAGCTTACGCTGATCACTACAGGAATGTTCTGGGGAGAAAGGCATGGCACATAGGCCCACTCTCGATATGCAATAGAGGAATGGAAGACAAAGCACAAAGAGGAAAAGAAGCTTCCATTGATGAACATGAGTGTTTGAAATGGCTGAATTCCAAGAAACCCAATTCTGTTATTTACATATGTTTTGGAAGTGTAGCTAATTTCACCGACTCTCAACTTAAGGAAATTGCAATAGCTCTGGAATCTGCCGGACAAAAGTTCATTTGGGTAGTTCGGAGAAACAAGAATAGTGAAGGAAATGAAGAAGAATGGTTGCCTGAAGGATTTGAGAAGAGAATGGAAGGGAATGGACTTATCATAAGAGGGTGGGCACCACAAGTTTTGATTCTTGAACATGAAGCAGTAGGAGGATTTGTGACTCATTGTGGGTGGAATTCTACACTTGAGGGTGTGAGTGCAGGGAAGCCAATGGTAACATGGCCCGTGGGAGCTGAGCAATTCTATAATGAGAAATTAGTGACTGAAGTTCTGAAAATTGGGATTGGTGTCGGTGCCAAGGAATGGGTTAGGTTGCATGGGGATTATGTTAAAAGTGAAGCTATAGAGAAGGCAATTGTTAGAGTTATGGACGGTGAAGAAGCAGAGGAAATGAGAAGCAGAGCAAGGAAGCTTGGAGAGATGGCGAGACAAGCTGTTGAAGAAGATGGATCTTCTTACTCTGATTTCAACGCTTTAGTTCAAGAGTTGAGGTATTATGGTCCATGAAGAAATAAAGAGAACAAGGCGACAAAAGATTATGCGATTATTTCAATTCAGTTTTTGTCTTTCAGTTATGTTCCTTGGAACGACAATAAATGTTTGTTTTAGCTCACTTTATGGCTAGATTAGTTGCTTTTATTGAAGAAATGTTTGTTTTAGAGCTTTGATGTACAACTGGTAATAATTGTGGATCTAATTATTTAAAATTATTTTACAGAGTAGTTTAATATTAAAAAATACTTATGAGATTGATCACTATGACTTAGATTGATCTGAACCGGACGGAAATCAAAAAAGAATTATTTTTTAAGAATCAAAATCAAAATTGGAGTTGAAAAAATTTTTGTCTCGGCTGTGGTTTTGATTCTTACTAAAAACTTAACCGGAACCGAACTGAAATCGCATCGAACCCGAACCTAATCAGAACCAAATCGAAAAACTTATTAATAAATATATAATTTTGATTTTTGAATATATTATTTAATATAAAACTTTAACTTTAGAAAATTTTTTATTTCTTATTTAATTAGAAAATTATATTACTATTTACTAATAAATATTAAAATGATGTGGGACTCTAAGTGTTATTGATTGAAGTACACTTCATTAATTATTAATTAATAATAAATTTGATATTTGGGAAAGAAACTTAAATTTAATTTGCATGTTTTCGTATATAAACTTTTTTATAGTATGACTCGTAAATTACTAAACCTATATATATAAAACTAATATGTATAATTGTTTAGATTTATTATGTATATAAAATTATAATCAATTGATCACACAAATGATTAGTATTACGAGAGTATTTTAATTGTAGCCTTTCATTTATAATTTTAGTTTGTATTGTTATCATAATTCTATAATTATAATTATTTCTAAAAACTAATTAATATTTTAATAGCATTATAATTTATAATTTATAATATTTCTAAAAATATGTATCCTTTATATTATATTTAATGTTGCTATTATAATTAATTCAAATAATATATTATATTTGGGTAAGCGTTTTTCTAATAGAACATTTCAGTCTAATCAAACATTTTCCTAAGTCTATAATTTTTTTAAATTAAATATTCTGTTTAATTACTTTTAAACCAAACATAAAATATTGTATTACTTGAAAAAAATAAAATAAAATACTGTAACATTTTATAGCAATTGTATATTCTTTTTAAGTAATTTTTCCCCTAATTTTGAAATTTTTGAATAATTTTTCTAAAATATACAATTTTTTTTAGAAAAAAGGTTTTTTCTCTTGTACTGCAAATTTAAGGGTAAATTGTAAAAAAAAATTAATTTTTGGAGTAAATTGTGCATTGCTTCCAAGTTTAGTGAACAAGATGAACTTTATTCCTTTAGTTCTAAATTAATGCCCTATTATAGAAGTTTGGTTATATTTTAATTAGAAATTATAATTTTATTATAAAAGTTAAAATTTTAAATTAATACCCGATAATGGAAGTCTTATCATATCTTAGAATTATAATTTTATTTTAGAAATTAAAATTTTAAATTTATGTCTTATTTGTAAAGTTTTATCATATTAGAAAATATAATCCTATTATACAAGTTGTGATACTAGGAATTACAATTTTATTGTAAAAAATGTTGTCATATCTTAATTAGAAATTATATATTGTATATCATCAAACTGTGGAAAATATTTTATTTAAATATTAAATTTTTGCAATTTTATTTATATTTTATTAATTATTGCATTCAATTGATTTTTTACTAGGAAGTAAAATAATAATGAACACCATTCTTGATAAAATAATAAAATATTATAAATCAAATTATACAACACGTGTAATGCACGTTGATAAATACTAGTATAAAAAAAAAAAAAAAATTCATTTTTCCTCCTTATCTTCTACCTAATGTTTGGAATGGAAAGAAAATAAATTTATTTTTATTTATTGGAAAGACTCAAATCATGGAGGAAAGAAAATGGTATTATTTGCAAACTTACAATTTCACTATTTATATGTATGTAATATAAATATTATTCTAATAAAATTAGTAAGTCCAACTTCTCCATGATAAAATAATAGTTGAATACTCTATCGTTTATTTTCTTATTTATTTTCACAATATATTCATATTGCAAAGAAAACAAAAAGAGAGTACAAAAAATAGAATTATTTTCATTTGTATAGAAAAATGTCATTATTATAATTTATGATTTTACCATTTATATTTTTATTAGGTAAAATAACAAAATTGAAATTGAAAATTCCAAAATAAATTTTTATATTGAATATTATTCACCATTCAATTGATGTGGACAATATTTTAATTGAAAATAAAAAATAATATAACAATTTAGTTAAGTTATTTTTTAAATGTGCGTTGCATATTATTTATATTTGTTGTACTTACTTGTTACATTTATTATTTTAGAACATATAAAATAAATGCATTAGAATACAATATTGAATGCTATAATGAACTTATAAATCAGAATTAATAGATAAAAATTAATTTTTTCTAAAAGAACATAACAATTTAGTTAAGATAATAAAAATAAAATAATTAATTAATATCTCTAAAAATAAAAGAGTATGATAAAACAAAGAGTTTTTATTAATTGAACTCCATTAATAAATTATAGTAAATCAATATATATAATAATAAAAAAAAAGAGAAAAATGAATGTAATTACAATAATTAATAAACATTATATGCTTACATGCATTTCACATAATTCTCATTGTCACCTAAGAATATAATATAAGCTTACATTTGAAGAAATATTTTTTCTTTAGGCTCAAAAGAGTCTAAAAAAATCAGTCCAAAATTAATTAAACAAACTATTTATATTAATACATAAATAGACTCATTGTAGAAGCAACAATGAGAGTTTTTAATTTTTCTCTAGGGTTTATTTCTTATACAGGTAGGAATATATTCTTTAATTATTTTAACTAATTTTTAATTATTTATTCTTTAATTTTTCAAATAGTAAACTTAAAAATTTTTAAAATATTTTGTCACCTTCAAATTTATTAAGATTATTTTGGTTAATCCCAATGTTTCTCTTTTGTTGTCTTACTTTTATATATATCACTATTATTATAAATTAAATTTTCTAATTTAAATACAAATAGGAACTGTTTAAGTAATATAATAAGAATATCTTAGTGAATAATTATTAAAATATATATTTGAATTTCTCATCATTTTTTATTCACTAATATTATGAATTTCTAATACAATGAAAAAAAATATATATATATATATATAAATTGACTATTTCTAAATAAGAATCATATTAAGATCTAATATATACTTTATAACATTTAATAAGAATATATAAAATATTATATATATATATATATATTCCTATTATTTTTATATAATGTAACTTTATATTAATTTTTTATATTTTAACGAAAACCTAAGGATATAATAACAATGCTACGTTATTTGAAAAATTTTTCTACATATATTCATATTCACCATGATTATATATACAATTGAAATTATATATATATATATATATATATATATATATATATATATATAATAAAAATTACTTTATTAACTTAATAAATAGAGAAAGTTAATATTAGACTTATCGAAAAAAAAAATGATTATAAACTCAACAATATCAAATTAGTAAAAACTTGAAGTATTAATTTTTCTATAGTTAAAGATAACAAAATTTTGATAGTGAAAAGTAATTAAAATCAAACATATATATATATATATATATAGGGGTGTCAAAATAAATTCTCGTGTCGGGTCTTACACATATCACCTAAGACGCAATACAATTAGAGTCAACACAAATATGAACACGACCTATTTAATAATCTTGTTAAATTTACCGACATGAATCGACACGAAAACTAAATAAGTGACACGATCACGACACGTATAACTGGCTTAATATTATAAACATGTTAAATGAGATGTGTTGACCATGTACAACTCGTGTAACCCACCTAATATCACAAACAGGTTAAGTGACTTGTGTTGACCTATATAGTACCCACTTAGCATGCATATAATATTTTTAAATTTTGATCTATTTAACCCATCATATTTAAAAATAATTTTTCATATCATAAAATGTATAGATTCTTCATTCATGACTAAAATAAAAAAATTAATACAACAATAAAGTTTAAATAGATTTTAATTAGAGTATTTATATTTAATACTAAAATTATCTCTTTATTTTTAAATAAATGAGTCACTCGCTTAACGTGTGACACGACATATTTATATTCGTGTCATAAATGGGTGATCCATTTATGATACAAACTCATATAACTTTAACCCTAACTTGTTTATTTCGTATATTAAGTGAATCTTGTTCACGTGTCTGATCCATTTTAACACCCCTAGATATGATAGGATGAATTTTTAATTAGAATGAGATTAAATTTATAATATTAATATAATAAAAACAATAAATTAATATCCTATTAGAATAGGATTAAAATCAAATTTCTAATTAGAATGAGTTTAAATTTATAATATTAATATAATAAATAACACTAAATTAGAATAACACTAAATTGTCCTCCAATCAATTAATAAAATTAAAAGTTTGAAGAGCATTTTAAAAACCTAATGTTCCTTATTCGTACTTTTATATATGCTAATCTATCTTATGACGCGCCTTGCACCTTGGCTATTCTCGTTATATATTTATACTCTTTTAATTTTTTTTTTATTTGTACAGTATTAAAGTATGAGTTTTTATTTATATAAAAATAGATACAACTATTTAATTTGTATTGAATTTTATCTTACAAACCATTAATAATACTACTTCTTATGTACTTAATTTTATTTTATTTATAATAAAGTGGTCTTAAAATAAAATTCAACCGAATCTATAGAGCTAATCCTTTAGTCCCTAATTTATAAATGTAGATTTTTAAAACCTTAATAAGTGTAAAAAAAAAATCAAGTTATCACTCAATTTTCGACCTCTTGCCCTCAACTCCAAATTAATATCTATGTATAATTATAATAAAAAATAATAATAAATTATCTTTTATTGCTTGATAAAGAAAAGAAATTAGCAGATAATATGAATTGATAATAGTAATTATTTTGGTTACAGTGACAATATTACTTATTCAGTGCATTAGAAAAAAGAATGTATGCATAAATACATAAATTCTTGAAACTCCAAAAAGTGATCAAAAATAAAATTATATAGTTTTTATTTTTTTAGTTTTATAAATATTATTTTCTTTCAAGTCAAATAGATTTAAAATATAATAGAAAAAAATATTAAAAAAACTAAAATGTTTAATCATCAAAGGACATCTGTTAATTGCAAGAGAGATATAAACCTCTTATTAAATTGAAGTGATAATAATTACAGATTAATTCAATAAAAAAATAAAAAAATTATTATTAAAAATGAAACTCTTTTTAGAATTCAATATATAATAAAAATAAATTATATTAAAAAATTACTAATTTAAATTTCAAAAATCAACCCAATCTTTAACTAAAAATATTACAATTTAATGAAATTTGATGTTGATGGACAAAAAAGAAAATCATAGATAAATCAGTGAATGAAAATTACAAAGCAAATATTGCTAGGATCTAACTTTTATTTTTTTTATTTTTTTAAATTATAAATTTAAAATAAATAAATAAATAAGTTAATTAATTAATAAAAAAAGATTATATAAAAGATTTTCGCCAAATAAACTCTCATTTTCTTTTTTTATGATCTACAAGTTTTTTCGCCAAATAAACTCTCATGGAACTAAATCTTGCTCACATTGGGTATGTCCAAAAAGAATCCAAGAAGAAATAAAGTGCTTCCAGCAAATATTTGCTCCATCCATAATAATCGAACCCTCGACCTTACTTAAAGATAAAGAGCTCCATCCATGATAATTGAACCCTCGACCTTACTTAAAGATAAAGAGAAAAGAGTGTTGAATCACTCAACTAAACACTCATTAATATAAAATATGATTTTCAAATTAACTACGACTAATACTATTTTAGAATATTAAAAATTTCAATTAGGACGATATCGGAAATCTTTTTATTCGCCCCTATTTTCACATTTATATACCGTATAAATAGATTATAAATAAAGTTATATTATAAAAAAAGTTATGAGCATGCACTAAAAAAATTTAATTAATTAATATAAAATAGAATTGTCAGCCGTAACAAAATAAATAAGTCGCAGAATCACAATAAAAATTTAAAGTTATAGCAAAAGTCATTTTCTTCCTAATACTTTCCAACTTCCTCTTCAATTCGGAGAGATTACCTTTTTATGAGATCCAATAGTTTTTAGGGAAAATTTCCATTCCACTCGCTAGTTGCTTCCCAAACATTTTTTTCCTCTCATAAAATCCTCCTTTCAAAACAGTATTACTGTATACTTTTAAATTGTTTATTAATTCAATCACAGTTTATAATATTTTTTTGAAAGTTGAGTGGAATCAATTGATTTTTTCATATTTGGCATAAGTTGTTTTTCTCCTTAAATGTTAGTATATTTCTCTCATGGAATATATGTTTAAAATAAGAGCAAAGATTATATATAAACAACTCTTTTTTTTTTTGTTATATATTTAATGAATTTGATGCAATAAGAAGTTATATATACACACCTAGTCTTACAATTATTAAGATCCAAAATGCAGCACACTGATTTGCTGGCCCCCAATCCATCGAGTCAAACATAGAAATACCTGCATGTGCTAAGGCATGCACACACTGATTCGCTGAAGAATAATCTAATAAAGAGATCTGTATAATTTGGACAACCCTCAAGCAATTACTCTCAAGAATTATCTATGCTGCACACTCCCTACCCTTGAGCCAACCCAATGACTCCCTCACATCAATCAACTCCGCCATAGCAGGTCCAGCAACATTAAAAACAGACATCGTCTTACCACCCACACAAAATCCATGCTCGCTATGGTTCAATAACATTAAAAGCAGACGTCATCATACCACCCACACAAAATACATGCTCATCTCTAGCAAACCAGCCCAATCCAGTATAAAGAGAACTTGAATGCCATGCAGCGTCCACATTAACTTTGATACCAAAACAACATGGAGGCTGCCACTTAACCAACGCTGCAGTGGATACAAGAGGAACCAGAAACTTCTTAAATTGCTGGGCATGTACCCATTCCTGAAGAAAAGCCATAGCACTATAGTGGATACATCCAACCGACCCCCTCTTACCCCGCCACACCACCTGATTTCTATGCTGCCATAATTCCCACACGACCATAAAGACCTTTTGGACTTGCTTTCTGTCACAATTTGCAAAAACTTCCATCAACCAGTCTCCAACACTGGCATGGTGCTCATTCCAACGAAAACCTGCCACCAACCAACGAGCAGCAAAAAAAGGGCAATGTACCAAAAGATGCACCACTGTTTCCTCTGCCAAATGGCAAACTGGACACAACGAATCCACAATTACACGCTTTCGAATTAAATACATCTTAATAGGAAGGAACCCAGCCACCAAATGCCACATGAAATTCAAAACATTGGGTGGAACTTCAACCCGCCAAACCCGACGCTAAACATCCTGAGTTAACAGAGACATTATTTTTAGAATTTAAAAGAACTGAAAACTTAAATGAGAAAATCTTCTAAAAAAGCATTTATAACTGATTTTCAATATTTTATTTTCTTTAGTTCTGAAGTATATTGCCAAAAACCTTGCTAGTAGAGCCAAATATGCATAAAAACTACATTACATACAATATTATAACATAAACCGAGAAAAATAAGACATTGGTTCTAAATTCCTCGTGAAGTGGGGATTCTTACATACTTTACTTCTTACTTTTTACTCAATTCATCATTTACCAAGTAATTGTCTATTCTCCAAAATACCAATAAATTGTACACAGCCAAAATACTACTCCCTCTGTCTGTTTATATAGAAAAAATTTCCTTTTTGAAGGTTTTATTTATATAGAGAAAATTTTCAAATATAGTAACTTTAGGATTAATGCCAAGGAAAAAAAAGTCTAATATGCTCTTACTTTGATTTATGATTAAATATTAACTTAGGGAATGTTTCAATAAAATAGCAGACATTATTATGATTGACATTTAATATTCAAAAATTAACTGAAGCGTGCATAAAAAAATTGTGAGATTCAAACACATTTTATGCACAAATTAATTTCACTAAATAGCTTGTGCTTAACATTTAAGTGTGCACATAATGAAATTTACTCATAAATAGTAATTTAATCGTGTTTTGTTGCTTCTGTTAATAAGATGACTAGAAAATGTGAAGATTGATGCTCATATTTGCAAAGTTGTTTGCAAACTACGATAACAAAATGTGAACACATGAAAATAGCTGTGTATACTTACAATTTAGTCATAATAAATAATTTTATCTTTTAATTAGTCCACACGTATAACAGGAATATGTTAACATTTTTATATGACAGCACACATATTAAAAATGTGTGTAATATAAATTAAGATTCAGTGAACATATTAAGCAGTGAATGTTGCACTTATGTTGCGACTTTCCTAACCATTTGACTATAAACTTTAATTACATCAGGCAAACAACCATTCATCATAAGGTTATTCTTGGACATATGCTTAATTTTATAGTTGTTACCTCCATTTCACCTGATGATATCAACCATATAAGTTTATAATGTGATTAACACCTTATTCAAATCAAAAGTAGAGAATTCATAATAAGCTTTAACAAAAATATCAATTAGCTGCTCAATTGTGTCTCGAGCCTCTTTATATTTGATTGAATCTATAGCTCTAAAGAAACCAAGGTCTAAAATATTTAGGTCAGGACTATTTGAAAGTTGTCTGTTTCACAGACCTTTCATTCCAGTATAAGTTACATTATTATTTTTTGCATTATGCCAAATTTTATAAACTATCTTAGTGGATATAGATAAACTATCTGTAACTTTATGAATACTGCGAGCATTTGACTCACTTTTTTTAGTTTTAGAACACAACAACATACAAACTATATTTTTCACATTTTTAGTGATGTTTTTGCTTTTGTTGGCTTTTCGTGCCTCTTTTGAAACGTTAATTGGTGGTGTTATTATTTCAAATTTTACAAAAGGAGATTGTTCAGTGGATGGCAAGGAGATCAAGTCCAAGGATTGGTTATTGAGTATAGGCACAACTTCTAAAATTGCAAGCAAATTTTAAGGGATTGTTTTCAAATCAAAAGGAAGAACTGTGTTTATAGCGTTTGTAGATGAAATTTTAGAGTTATAAACTCATCTCCATTTAAATGAATTCAATTTTAAAAATTTTGCCTTTAAATTTTAATTTTTTACTTGCAAATTTAGTAAAGTAAAATAAAAAATTCGAGGTTAAAAATTTTGGCTCTAATTTTTTTTTTCAACTTTTACATTAATTTTTTCAATCCAAATTTGATATTGAGATTTTAGTGCGCAATTATAATTGCATAGCCCACGTTTTTTTGTTATTGTAAGTCTAAATAAATGAAATGTCTTATTTCAACGTTAATTCTCTCTCTCATCATTTATCACCTTTTATTGAAAATCGGGAACCACCTTAATATCTTTTTAGAGATAATTTAGAAAAAAAAATCAATAAAAAAACTATCTCCTTAATCCTAGAGAAATTTTGACTTTCTCTACGAAGGAAGTAATAAATTATACAAAGCCAAAATACTAGTATTTGTTGTATTTGAAATTAAATTTGGAAGTTCTGGAATTCACACTCCATGTACTTTTGGAAAATAACTAATCTTTCAGGATAATGTTTTTTTTTTTTTGGAAAATATTTTACAAACAATTTATTTTTTTATTGTTTTGTTGTAATATTAAAATTGGTTAAAAAATATTGAAAATTTTAATTTATTAAGCTACAAAAATTATCTCAAATTGTTTATTATTCAGTATGAGGAAAATGTGTAAAAAATGACATAAAAATTATCACCAGCAAGTAACAAGTGGGGGGTAGGTACTGGCGTTTCGTAAATTAAAATATTTAGTTTATAATTTTCAGAAAAAGTTTCATTATTTTCAAAAGGAAAAGTTATTTTCCTTAAAAATAATATAATTTAAAAGGAAAATATTTTTCCAAACATTCTAAATATCGAAAAATTTTAAAAATGTTTTTCAAATAAATTATTTTCCTCGAACAAATGAAATCCTAAAATTAGGATATTAGTGAATGCAATAATTGATTTACTTAAAAGCATAATTCTTATAATTAAGTAATGGATGTCAGCATTTCTGGGTTCATTTTCTTCTTCCAAAATTTGCATATACTGTGTATATACAAAGATATTTCAATTTCAAATTTTGGTTTCCAAATAAATATCGTCTCTTTCCAATTAACCAGAAACTGTCACACTGCCAAATTAAATAGGTACTTTCTTAGGATTAGATTCATGGTATTAATGAGCAAATGCAACGACGTCTAAGTATTAATCTAGATTGAAAGATTCCATTCCATTTAAAGTCAAGAAGATACTACCGAACTTTCTTCTGCAACAACTGTAATAATTCTAAAATCTCACATACAAATAGCACAAACATTTTGGTCATACAAGCATTGAAAAAGCAAAGCAGTTCTTTACTTCATCGTTCTTCTTCTTTGTGTTTTCTTCCCCAACCCCCCCCCCCCAAAGCTCAAAATCTTCAGATCTTTTCAATAATACCAAATGAGTAGTTTGGGTCATCAACAACTCCACTTTTTTTTCTTCCCCTTTATGGCTCATGGCCACATGATACCAACAGTAGATATGGCACAGCTATTTGCTTTTCGAGGCCATAAAACAACAGTAGTCACTACTCCTTCAAATGCACCTCTCATCTCCAAAAAAATCCAACGAACGAAAGATTTGGGTTTTCATACCAATATTCGAATTCTCAAATTTCCTTCAGTTGAAGCTGAGCTACCAGAAGGATGTGAAAACATGGAATCTATTAATTCATTTGAAAATGACAACATGGTGGACAAATTTTTGTTAGCCACAGCTAAGCTTCAGGAACCTCTTGAAAAGCTCCTTCAAGAATGCCGCCCTAATTGTCTTGTTGCTGATGTGTTCTTTCCTTGGACTACTGATGCTGCTGCCAAATTTGGAATTCCAAGATTAGTGTTTCACGGCACTAGTTTCTTTTCTTTGTGCGCCGGGGAATCTATTAGGCTATATCAGTCACATAAAAAAGTTTTATCAGATTCAGAGCTCTTTGTCATTCCAAGTCTTCCAGGAGAAATAAAGATAACAAGAAAACAACTCCCCAGCTTTTTTAGAGAAGTTGAAAATGCTTTTACTAAGATCATTAAAGAATCTATCGAGTCAGAGTTAAAGAGCTATGGAGTGGTTGTAAACAGTTTCTACGAGCTTGAGCAAGCTTACGCTGATCATTACAGGAACGTTTTGGACAGAAAGGCATGGCATATAGGGCCAGTCTCATTATGCAATAGAGGAATGGAAGATAAAACACAAAGAGGAAAAGAAGCTTCCATTAATGAACATGAGTGTTTGAAATGGCTAAATTCCAAGAAACCGAATTCTGTTATTTACATATGTTTTGGAAGTTCATCTAATTTCAGTGACTCTCAACTTAAGGAAATTGCAATAGCCCTGGAAGCTGCTGGACAAAAATTCATTTGGGTAGTGACGAGAAACAAGAATAGTGAAGGAAATGAAGAAGAATGGTTGACTGAAGGATTTGAGAAGAAAATGGAAGGGAAAGGGCTTATCATTAGAGGGTGGGCGCCACAGGTGTTGATTCTTGAACACGAAGCAATAGGAGGATTTGTGACTCATTGTGGATGGAATTCTACACTTGAAGGTGTGAGTGCAGGGAAGCCAATGGTAACATGGCCTGTGTTTGCTGAGCAATTCTTTAATGAGAAGTTAGTGACTGAGGTTCTAAAAATTGGGATCGGTGTTGGTGCCAAGGAAATTGTTAGATTGCGTGGGGATTATATTAAAAGAGAAGTTATAGAGAAGGCAATTAATAGAGTTATGGTAGGCGAAGAAGGTGAGGAAATGAGGAGCAGGGCAAGACAGTTTGGAGAGATGGCAAGACAAGCTATTGAAGAAGGCGGATCTTCTTACTCTGATTTCAATGCTTTCGTTCAAGAGTTGAGCGGTCATTGTGGGTGAACAAATTAGTGAAAAGAAGAGAACACATTTAGAATATGCTAACATATAATCATTGAGCATATTTTATTTTTCAATTTTTCTTATTTCAATTTGAATTTGTGGTGGTTGGGATTGAAATGAAGAACCAATGGATATTACAAAAGTTACGGAATTTAAAATTCCTTTTCTTTTCTTCAGAACATTAAAAATTTCACCTTTTAATTGAAAGACAAAATGGATCTTCCAAAGTTGTTAATGAAATTTCTGCTCCATTCTCTCTTTCTTCTAAAATCTAAAATCCTAAAAAATTTTTTTTTTCTTCCACGAACGACCCTAGTGAGTTCTCATTCATGATCACCCCTTTCTCTTTTTTTATTTATCTTTCTGCAAATAATTCTCAATTCCATATATAGATCTAACTTATTGTCGCACAAAATATTAAAATTTATTGTTGCCTATATATTGAGATTTTACTCTTAGATTTAGTTTTGAATTATTATTATCACCATTATAGTAATTTTGTCTAGTGTCTTTAGATAATTATGCAGAATGAAGTGTAGATCTCCTCTCCAATAAAAAAAAAATTTAAAGATAATCAGATTACACTCATAAAAAGACCATAGAAAGCGACAAATATTATAATTTGTCAAATCAATTAAATACTTAAAAAAAATACCAAAAAAATATTGGTTGAGATAGTAAGCAATTCCAATTTTCATAAAAATAAGAACAAAAGTTCAATTATCACATAGAACATATGTTAGAAAGAAAGCCAATAATTTTTATGCTTCAGGCTGAAAAGAGATTACACCTCATGCTGAAATAAATAATGTAGAAGAGGGTCTATTTATATTGACAAGACAAGAAAGTTAATCCTCACTTCTAACGGAAGTGGGATTATTGTATTTTGCGTTAGCACACAAAGGTTATATTAGAAAACCTATCATATTTATATTAGTTGAAGGATAAATTCACCCTTAAATTTTATTACTTTATTATTATAATACTTTTAATTATTATTTTGATCTATTAAATATTTAAAGTCATAAAATTACACTTACTAAACATTTAATACCCTCCTCAAAGTCAAGGGGGTAGACTAAGAAACCATGTTTACTTTGGAAACCAGGCATTAAAAGACTTGGTAAAAATATTTACTTTAATATGAGAAAGGCATTGTCAGAAAGATGAAAATTAAAGATGATTTCTTTGGCCACAACTTCAAAAAGGCATCTCTGAATACTACCTTTTTGTGATGTTTTATTAAAATATTTCTCTAAAAAATATTTCAAACTCCCACTTTAATATTGTCCAGAAACGAAATAATTAGTGATGATAAAAGAAAAAACAATTGATATTTGTAAATAACACAACCCTAATAATTTTACTTTTACTGTAAAAATTACCTGTTGCTTGCTCCTGTCCCTAACCCAATAATATCTCAACAACCTCTGACTACATCCTGGTATAACTAATTTCCAAGGCTTCATCAAATGTAAATACCCATTTCAATTGTTTTGTCTTACATTATAATTAATTGTGTAACACAAAAATGTTTTTTGCCCATTTGAATTGAATTAACTTTTATTCAATGACTTCAAATATTTACTAAGGATCGGGTAGGTCTCATCTTTTAACCGAATTTTTAGACGTACCGTTGCTCTTCTGATAAGCTTGCCTGAGCGGTTAATCCTACTTACTCCAGCTGGGTTCAATTCCCCTAAATTAGATTTACTTTGAGGAGAACCTTTCCTTGCCCTAAAAGTGATTGGCCCAAGAATTTCTCCACTCAGCATTTTTTGGTTCTTCCAAAATCTACAGATCTGTAACACCCAAACAAGAAAACAATAACAAATCGGTTCCAAATAAAATATTCACTTTTCCAGAAATTTTCATTTTACCAAACTACGAAAGTAGTTGATTAGGATAAGTTTCATGGCTTTAAAACCCTCTTGAAACTTCTTTCCATTACCATATATATCGAGAATGACGAATGCGACGACGTACGCGTAGGTACTGAAGACTCCAGGCTGGAATATTCTATTCAATCGAGAAGGTACAATCAGATTTTTCTTCTACACTACAAAAACCTCACACATATGCATTGAAAAACAAAGCCTTTTTTCTGTAGTTTCATCATTCCTTTCTTTCTTTTGGTTCTAAAGCTCTAAATCCTCTGTTCTTTTCAATAATCCATATGGGTGATTTGGGTCATCAACAACTGCACATTTCTTTCTTCCCCTTCATGGCTCATGGCCACGTGATACCAACAGTAGATATGGCAAAGCTATTTGCTTTTCGAGGCCATAAAACAACAATAATTACTACTCCTGCAAATGAACCTCTCATCTCCAAGACAATCCAACGAACAAAAGATTTGGGTTTTCATATCAATATTCAAATCCTCAAATTCCCTTCAGTTGAAGCCGGACTACCAGAAGGTTTTGAAAATTTAGATTCAATTATTTCATATCATAATAGTAAAGACATTGTGGACAGATTTTGGTTTGCCACTGCTATGCTTGAAGAGCCCCTTGGAAAGCTCCTTCAAGAATGCAAACCTAATTGTCTTGTTGCTGATATGTTCTTTCCTTGGGCTACTGATGCTGCTTCCAAATCTGGAATTCCAAGATTAGTGTTTCATGGCACTAGTTTCTTTTCTTTGTGCGCTGGAGAATCTATTAGGCTATATGAGCCACACAAAAAAGTTTCATCAGATTCAGAGCCCTTTGTCATTCCAAATCTTCCAGGAGAAATAAAGATAACAAGAAAACAACTCCCCGTGTTTTTTAGAGAAGAAGGTGAAAATAATTTTACTAAGATGATTAGAGAATCTAAAGAGTCAGAGTTGAAGAGCTTTGGAGTAGTTGTAAACAGTTTCTACGAGCTTGAGCAAGCTTACGCTGATCACTACAGGAATGTTCTGGGGAGAAAGGCATGGCATATAGGCCCGGTCTCATTATGCAATAGAGGGATGGAAGATAAAGCACAAAGAGGAAAAGAAGCTTCCATTGATGAACATGAGTGTTTGAAATGGCTAAATTCCAAGAAGCCCAATTCTGTTATTTACATATGTTTTGGAAGTGTATCTAGTTTCACCGACTCTCAGCTTAAGGAAATTGCAATAGCTCTAGAAGCTTGTGGACAAAAATTCATTTGGGTAGTTAGGAGAAACAAGAATAGTGAAAGAAATGAACAAGAATGGTTGCCAGAAGGATTTGAGAAGAAAATGGAAGGGAAAGAGCTTATCATTAGAGGGTGGGCGCCTCAGGTGTTGATTCTTGAACACGAAGCAATAGGAGGATTTGTGACTCATTGTGGATGGAATTCTACACTTGAATGCGTGAGTGCAGGGAAGCCAATGGTAACATGGCCTGTATCAGCTGAGCAATTCTATAATGAGAAATTAGTGACTGAAGTTCTGAAAATTGGGATTGGTGTCGGTGCCAAGGAATGGGTTAGGTTGCATGGGGATTATGTTAAAAGTGAAGCTATAGAGAAGGCAATTACTAGAGTTATGGAAGGTGAAGAAGCAGAGGAAATGAGAAGCAGAGCAAGGAAGCTTGGAGAGATGGCAAGACAAGCTGTTGAAGAAGGTGGATCTTCTTGGTCTGATTTCAATACTTTAATTCAAGAGTTGAGCTGTTATAATCAATTATCCTAACATAATTGATGGGCATATTTTAGTTTTCCATTTTCTTACTTCAGTTTCAGTTTCTCTCTTTTAAGTTTTGTATCTTCTAAAAAACTGTTGGGTTTTTATTGGATCTTCCATCGTTAGCTTCGTAATGCATATCTTTCTTACTTCTCTAGAAAAGGAATAATAAAAAGAAATGGTACGATTAAAACAATGAAAAAGAATTATTGTCTGGTTTACTTGTTTGCACCCAATAATTTTATAAAATCACTTGGCAGAAATTTATAGCTAACAGCTCCTAATTAATAGAAATCTCAATCAATTGATAATTCTATTAGAATGTTAATTATAAGCTTTCACAATAAATTTTAGAGGAAAATGTATGCATTAAATGCATGTTTCCACAATTAATTATTCGACTTTACTTTATCACATAATTAATCATAATATTTGTTGCAAATGATGCCAATCATTAATTTTTAGTTTTAAAAAAATTATTTTTGACATCATCATATTTATTGGTCATTGTTAATTATTTTTTTTGAGAATTGAAATTGTTGTTTTATTCAAAAGCCAAAGGAGCTGAAATATCAGCTTGAACAATAGGAGCAATAACACTGGGACCATCCTCAATCCAGATGTGCTCAGAAGAATAAATCGATAAAGCTAAAGAGACTAACTTATGAGCCACCTGGTTACGTTGTCTAGGAATATAGTTGAAGGAAATAAAAGTGGAAATGAGATGCCAAGTCAGCAATTTTACTTAATCTCGTGCCCCATTCAGTTGGAGGAAATTTCTTTCAGACATATTGTCAAATAAGTGGGAGGCAGTCTGATTCTACAGCAATTTGGACGAAGAACATAGCAAGAGCTGACTCAAGACCAAAAATGACTGCGTCTGCTTCAGCATCGTGAACCTCTAACAAACCATCAACCCTCCTCAACCCTGTTGCCATCAATTCTCCTCTTTCATTGCGAATAACAAAACTAATTCCACAGCAATTTCGGGCTTTCAACACACCAGCATCACAATTAATTTTTACACAAGAACCAGTTGGGGGAGACCATTTATGAACTAAATCTGCGGTTGTGGGAGGATCAGAGTTCATACCTGAAAATTGGAAGTCATGGATCATAGTTAGAGCTTGATTAACAACAAATTGCTCAGAGGGCCGACTATTCTGGAACCTGAAGATTGGAAGTCATGGATCATAGTTAGACCTTGATTAACAACAAATTGCTCAGAGGGCCGACTATTCTGGAACAACCAAGCATTTCGCGCTTTCCAGATACTCCAACTTATGTCAACCACAACCTCCAGCTGTTCCGATTGAAAGGAATCAACAAGATTAAAAAACCAAGATTTGAAAAACAATTCATCCGGGCAAATAGAAAGCCTAAGAGGACTTAGCATCCAAATCCTTTGAGCCACTGGACAGTGGAGGAGGATATGCTCCGCAGACTCATTAGCCTCTCCACAAACGCTACAAATGGGGTCAACTGGGATTGTTCGTCGAAGCAATGCCAATTTGATTTAAGGTAATCAAAATAATTTATATACATAATAAAAATTTCAAGTTTAAAATAAATTCTATAAGAATTAAAGGACACCCAATTATAAATTGGATTGGTTACATAACCAATATCATGATTGGATCACGGATTGAACTGATTCAACTAGATTCTTAATTTTTTAACTTTAATATATATATATATATAATATTGCAAAAAAATAATAAAAATAATTTTCAACCCATTTTTTTAAAAGGAAATCCAATTTTTTCCAAAAAAAAAAATTGATTTTTATTAAAAAAATTCGGTTTTGTTCGGTTTTATAGGGAAAATCTAGTTCTTATCACCGGTTCAACTTGATTTTCTAAAAAATTCAATTTGTTTCAAAACTCAGCCCAGCTTGATAATAGAACCAAGCAACTAATTGGTTTTGATTTAATTAATTCGATTAATTAGTCTGATTTAATTCTAATAATAATGTACATGAATACCTTTTTTTTTTTTTAGAGAATATAAAATCCTAGCATATGAATTAATCCTTTTAATAAAAACTTTTGAGTCTAAATTCCATATAAAAATTTTAACCAAAGTATGGATCCTACCATTATTCATGCCTAATCGAAAAAATTTTAACTTAACTAACCTTAATTTAATTATTTTGTGACTAAATGTAATTTTAACCTATTGTTACTTAATCTCTTTTCAATTTGGTTGTCTTAATTTAATTTAGTTCTAAGTATGACTTCATCAATCACTAGTTGATTTAATTTCAATTAGCGTATTTTATTTTAATTTAATTTTAGGTGTGATCTAATTTAATTAAAATTAAATTATCTAATTAATTTGGTTCAACTGTGACTACTTAATTGTTACTTCATTTAACTTTAGTTTAAATATCTTAATTTAATTTGATTTTAAATATGATTTAATAAAGTGAAAATTAATCATTCAGATTATTGCCTTTATCTAATATGCATTAAAATTTATATGTAAAAAATGTCTAATTAATTTTATTCAAGTGTGACTTACTCAATTGTTATTTCATTTAAATTTAGTTTAGATATCTTAATTTAATTTGATTTTTAAATATGAGTTAATAAAGTGTAGATTAACCAATCAAGCTTCTATCTTTATTTATACACATTAAAATTTATATATAGTGAACGTTCTATAGATTTATTATAAGAAAATGCATAATAAATGTCAAAATGATTTGTACAATGATTGATCCTAAGATTTTACTTATATTCATGCCAAAATGTGTGCTTATATGTCATTTGAGTTATAACTCTCAAGTGTGACATAATGAAGGTTACTTAGTTTAATTTAATTTGAGGTGTAATTTAATTTAATTTAAATTAGGTTATCTAAATTTAATTTGATTCAAGTGTGACTAAGTGCTATTCTAAGTGTTACTTCAAGAAATTCAAATTTGAACGTAATGTAATTTAATTTAATTGTTAAATATGACTTAATAAAGTATAAAGTAACTCAAATGAGGCTAGCCTGATGTAAAGAGTATTTTTAAATCTAATTATTATGATTTAGGTGATGGGTTTAATTTTTTGTTTAATCATTTTTTTACTATTTATTCACAATTTTGCCACTCCACCTACAAATAAATATTTATTTTCGTGTTTGGTAGTTAAAGTTTCAATATATGTTTAACATATATTGTGACATTTTGACCCGGCAAAACGATCCTAATAAGGCGCGTAGAACAGGGCTTTTGGCAAGTTTTTAGGATAACAAATTAAGTAGGGTAGTGGAATGCGGGACACAGGAATGAATCAAATCATATATCAAAAATGGGGTAACCAATCATCAGAGGCCCATTTTGATGGAATGGCTGGAAAGTTGGCCCACTCCTACGAAGTTTTCATTTCACCTACGGAACAAAACTATGTGGATTTTGCCGATCTTGTATGTGGGTTCTATCACAATAATTCTTATTTTTGTAATTCATAATTAAATTTTTAATTCATCTAATTTTACAATCTTTATGCACACAAAATTCTAGAAATTATTCATAATTTTATATGCATTTCACAACTTAATTATTCTTTAATGCATTTATTTGCTTTATGAAATTTATATGTATAACTAGTTTTCTAATATAACAAATATGACCTATTTAATTTAATTTTAATTTGAATGTCTTAATTTTATTTGATTCCAAATATAACAAGGTGTAGCTTTAAAAAAACGAGTTAAAAGAAAAATTAAGTGCATATAATTATTTATGTCTCATAAATTACTGAGACACCTGAAAGAATATGATTGTTCATTAAATTAATGATGAAATTAAATAAAATAAATATCCTGCTTCTGCATTGATAATCTTATTCAATTATAATGCTTTGTTTGGAGTTATTAAATGACGAAAGAAAAATATTTGAAATTCAAATTTTAAATATCTCTTTGTGTCAAATTTATCAATTTTAAATGAGAATAAAAGTAACATTTAACATACTAAATTTACATAAAAATATCATGATCATAAATCACTATGAGCCAAAAAACTCTCTTATTTTCATATATCCAATCAATTATTATCTACAATTTAAAATAATAATTACCAAAATATAACGAAAACATTACCAAAATCATTACTCCCTTCGTTTTACTCTATTATAAACATTTACTCTTTTCATCAAAATTAAAAAAATAATTAAAATTTTTTATTTTTAAAATGCATGATATAATACATAAATTATCATTTTTAAATGTAAATATAAAAACAATTACACCTAATAAATATAAATAAAGTTAAAAAATTTAATTATATAATCTTAAAATTTTGAATGAATACTTTACAATGAAATAAAATAAACCGACTATTTATTCCTTTTAAAAAGGACAGAAGAAGTATCGATTAATCTCTTCTTTAGTGAAAAACTTTTATATGTTTATTTTATTTCGTTTGATATTATTAAATTTGCTGAGTACATGCACTTGATGTAAAATTTTTCCCAATTTTTTGACTAAGTAAAAATTTGTGAGTCATTACGAGTTATGGATGCAATTCTACACTCGGACATGTCACGTGTCGATGCAAAGAAAGTCAATCGTAATCATGGCTTATGTTGTGTCAGCTGAGAACTGAGAAATTCGAACTTGGTGTATTGGAAATTGGGATTGGACGGTTTGTGTTGGCGTTAAGAGATAGGTTAGGGAAGGTTAGGCAATGTAATGGATAAGGTTTAAAACACAAGCACATGTTACCTGTTAAGATTTTTGTACAAGACTCTTTCTTTTGGCCAAGCACATACGATCAGAGGCCCCTTTTTGTATAATATCTAAAGAGTTGAGAGAACTCGAAGTTTAAATGTTCTAGCTTAATAAAAATTTTAAAACGGGTGATTTCTTAAAAAGTTTCTTATTTCACTTATTTAATAAAACTGTATGGATTTTATTGTCAATTATATAATGAAATTGGTTTAATCTAAAGCAGATAATTTTTCTTGTAGTTAGAGTCAGAGCATGATATGTAAAAAATTTTTGAGTTCAGTTCCTATTAAATTCATTTGTAAGAAGGGGCGAGGAGCTATAACTATGACTAAGACTCGAGTTAGATTATACGATCCCGATAATGGGGTTCAGATACTTGTGGTATACAAAAAAAAAAAAAGATTTACCTATAGATTATAATTCAGTTGACAACGCAAGATGGACATTTGGAAAGAGTTTTTGAAATCTATCCCTCAAAATGAGTTAACTTTTAAAATATATAAATATATAACTAGGTCCCATCTAATTAATGTGATGCATGTGAAGTTACCGTTTTGTTCGGTTGTTCTATTAATATACGATACAGTCATAATCAAAGTATAATTTTCTATGCCAAGAAAGTCTTACCGTCAATTTCAAAATATAAGTCGTTTAAAATTTTTATATAAAAATTAAAAAAATAATTAACTCTGTTAAGATAATGTAATTGAATCATTATTTATCTCAAAATTAATAATAATATTAAAGTATTTATTGTATCTAATGTAAATAAGAGAAATGTTAAAAAATATTATTTATTATTTCTTAAAATACTTAGAGAAAGTTATATTTTGAAACAAAAGAATCACTTAAAAATGACATATTTTAAGACAAAAAAAAAGTATAATCTAAAGAACTAAGTGTAAGCTAATCGAATTACTATTTCGAAAAAGACTTTTTGCGCATTATGATCTAGATCATAGGTGGTCTTAATTGGATCATGAGTGATTTTATTACATCTAATGTCAATAATGTCTTTCTCAAATATTGTGTGTTGAAAATTAAACAATGTTAATATTTATTACTCTTTGATGATTGGTTGCATATTAAATTACGAGCACAGAAAAAAAGATTCAAAACTAATTAATTCATTGGAGAGAGTTTTTTAAAATGTATTGTCTATAAGTAGATATTCAACCACATCATTATTTACACTTTTTATTTCATATAAAATATCAGTCACAATCCACGTTAGTATTGAAAATGCTCTAAGTCAATGCGTTTGAGTTTAGTGTCTCTAAAAAGATTGATTAATTAATTAATAATTAGGTAATTAAGGGATTGATTTCAAACCTAACTCTCAAGACTTACATTTTTTTTTTTTTCTCTTTTCGAAAGGCAAAACTTACATTCACTAATTCTTTATTGAACAGGTCAATATAGTAGGAAAGGATTTGTTTTACTTCAAGACTAGAGTCATTTTAGTTGTAGTTGGTATAAGTTAATGCCGTTGGGTGATCTAAAATATGTATAAAAGAAAAAAGAGTATCATAGAAGTTTTAATTAAAAAACGAAGTGCCAGTCTAATAATTTTGGCTGTGTTTGATAATAGTTTTTTAAGTAATCAAAATGCTAAACGCTTTTATAATATTCGATAACATAACATTTGAATTAATTTTTAGAAATTAATACAGTATTTTATAAAAAGTTTATACCGTTTTATGAAAAGTTACTCAAACAGATAACAGATAAACGCTATTAAAACAATAACAATCCACAAATCAGCTAATTTTGCTTAATAGATTCTTAAACTTACCCGCAAAAGTTTGCTTTTTCTAAATTTTCTTGGCAACACATCTTTAAACAAAAAAAGTCATATTTGTTATACTTGAAAATTAGTTCTATATATAAATTTTCTATGCTAATAAGTGCATTAAAAAATAATTAAATTGTGAAATGCATAGAAAAATTCACAAATTAGTTCTATATATAAATTTTCTATGCTAATAAGTGCATTAAAAAATAATTAAGTTGTGAAATGCATGAAAAAATTTGTGAATATTTTCTACAATTTTGTGTGTATAAAGATTGTTAAATTAGATAAATTAAAATTTTAGTCATTGATTAGAAAAAATTATTGTGATAAGAAGCCTATGTTAAACATATATTAGAAATTTAACTATCAAACACGAAAATAAATATTTTATTTATAGGTACAGTGGCAAAATGGTGAATACATAGTAAAAGAAAAAAAAGATTGGAGCGATGACCTTAGCATACTTACTAACCATGCAAATATTCTTTGCCACTAGACCAACCCGTTTAAATTTACTTTATACTTTATTAAGTAACATTTAACAATTAAATTAATTAAGACATTCAAATTGAAATTTAATGAAGTAAAAATTAAATAAATCATACTTAATCAAATTAAATTTAGATAATATAATCCAAGTTAAATTAAGTTTCACCTAAAATTAAATTAAACTAAGTAACTATTGATTAAGTTACACTTGAAAGTTATAACTCAAATGACATATATACATACATTTTGGCATGAGTATAAGTAAAATCTTAGGATCAATACTTATACAAATCGTTTTGATACTTGTTAGACAATTTCTTTTGATAAGTCTATAGAACGTTCTTTACATATAAATTTTAATGTATATAGATAAAGACAAAAACTTGAATAATTAGTTTACACTCTTAAATCATATTTAAAAATCAAATTAAATTAAGATATTTAAACTGAAGTTAAATGAAGTAGCAATTGAGTAGTCGCACTTGAATTAAATTAATTAAATAATTTAATTTAAATTAAATTAAGTCACAACTGAAAATAAATTAAAGTATAATATCCTAATTGAAATTAAATCAAGTAGTAACTGACGAAGTCTCATACTTAGAATTAAATTAAATTAAGACAATCAAATTGGAACCAGATTAAGTAACAATTGATTAAATTTGCACTTGGTCACACAATACTTAAATTAAATTTAGTCAAATTCAAAATTTTTCGATTAGGAACACGGTAGAATCCATACTTTGGTTAAGATTTTTATATAGAATTTAGACTTGAAAATTTTTATTAAAAGGATTCGAATGCTAGGATTTCATATCCTCTCAAATAAATTAAAAAGATATTCATACATAGAATCGTTGGAATTAGATCGGACTGGCCAATCGAACCAGTTAAATCAAAACGAATTGGTTGTTAGATTTCATTATCAACTTGGACCAATTTTTGATAAAAATAAATAAATTTTTTTTGATAAATCATAATGAACCGGTAATAAAAATCGGGTTTCTTGATAAAACCAGACAAAACCAAATTTCTTAATAAAAATCAATTTTTGGAAAAAATTGAATCTTTTTTAGAAAACTAGGTTGAAATTATTTTGTTGCAATATAAACACACATACATTATTTGAAAGTATTAAAAAATAATAAATTAATAATTTAATTGAATTTATCCAACTCGATGATCCAATCATGATACCAGTTCGGTTGTCAATCTAATTTATAATTACTTAAGTGTTGTTAAATCCTAGGCAACCTTATTAATTCTAAGTTTTTATTTATTGGGAAACTAAAACCAACCTTCTTAATTCTTTTGTGTTATATGCTCAAACTACGAATATTGAAAAACGTAGCAAAAAAAAAAAAAAAAAAAAAAATTGAAAGGCAAGTTATATAGAGCCACTCAAATCATGAAACCAATCATTAATTTACTCTTACACATCTCAAGGTTGACGAAAACAAATCGCAAGAAAGTCAAACTATTGCCTGTTGTTAATTGGATGATTCACAAGGCTCATAAAACATTTGAATTTCTGTTTCCGAGAAGTAAATTAAGTACATGATAATAACGTAAAAGTTTTAATTTACGAAAAGAAAAAACTATTTTTTAATTGAAATTAATTACTTAAAAGTGTTGGTTTGATTCAATTTAAAAACTTAGCATAAACAAATATAACGGTGATTTATAAAAAGATTTAAACTGAATCAATTATAAAATATATTCAAACCAACCAAACTTAAGCATAGGGTTTAATTGTATTGGAGAATGTTGGAAAGATATTCATAAGAAAGGGTCATTTAATATAAATATATATACTTTTTTTTATATGTGTATCATATGTGATTGTACGTATTTGTTACATTTTTTATATATAAAACAAAATTGTAAAATGTCTATATTATTAAAATAAAAATATTTATATTAAAATTTCTAATTGAGTTTGAATATTTGCAATTGAATTAAATATTTTCTTCCTTTTTTGTTTTATAAAAATATTTGGATATATTTATCATTTTTGAATATTTTTTTCCTATAATAAATTACTAAAGATATTATATCCATTCAATTATTTTTATGTGTATAATAATTATAATAAGAAAAAATGTCAGAAAGTAAACATAAATGTCGTTTAAGGTTTTTGTACAAGTATTAAAAAGACAATTAATTTTTTTAAATTATGACAACAGTATGAATAATTGGACTAAATTACCCTTTATCTCAAATCCAAGAATAATTTATGAAAATAGTTATGGTATCAATGTAAATAAAGGTAACATTGGAAAAACATTTATTTCTCTTTAAAATATTCAAAATGATTATATTTTTGGATACAATAATTATACAAAAACGATTTATATTTTAGAATGGAGGGAGTATTTGCTTTGCTTTGACAGTATTTGCAATGCTTTGCAATGCTTTTATTAGAGAAGTGAATATGGAAAACAAAAATTGATACAACAATCACAAAATATATGGCCATGCAATACAGTTTCTTTTAACATCACAATATCACATAATGGAATAGGCATAATCCTACTAACCATCATCATTTATGATTAAGGAAATAAAAGTAATTCTTATGAACCTCAACTAATGTCATAAATATCTTTTACGAGGGGAACAACTTTTGTCATTTTGAGCAAGTTGAAACTATATCTCTATTAATTATAGTGTTTGTATCACAATTAGTCTTTTTTTTTATCATTTTAAGTTAAACAATTATTTCTACTAAACACTAGTATTGCCAACAGCATTTTGGGCGGAATCCATTCAGACCCGCACGAATTTGTTCACTCTCAAAAATGCCTTTTGTCAGTCTAAGATTTGTTCTTTCTTATGTATGCTTAACCGATGTGAGATTCGCCAAATATAAGCTAACATTTCAAGCTGACACCTCATCTAATGTAGATGTTACATTTTACCCCCCTCTCGCCCTGAAATTTGATAACATCATTTTCTAAAGAACAGTTTTGAACTTTATTTCTGTTTTTAAAATCTATTTTCTGTTTTTCATGTGCTTACAATTGCGTCTCTTTCTGTCTATATAGATTGTTGTAATCTATTATAAGCTAGAGAACTTTAAACGAAAAATATTTGTGTAATAGTTTAGGTGAAAAATGATGGTGTAATAGGTTATCAAGCAACGTTCTCCTTGTGTGAGATTTAATATCTTGATGTGAGTTTCTGTTCTCTGGAAAAACCAGAAAAGAAAGAGGTTGACTAAAACTTTTAGAAATCTAGTGAGAAAAAAGTTAGATTTATGTGTTAATCTATTTTCTTGTAAAGTTTGGTTTGTCTCTAACCCTTGAAAAAAAAAAAAAAACCATAATGGAGAATCTCAAGATGAGTCTTGGAGGGTGGATGTAAGTGAGTTAGTGGCGCACCACCATAAATCTCTATATTTACCTTATTTTATTTTTTGAAGTTCTGCTTGATTATTTTTTGTTTTTACAGCTGTTAATCTTTTCAGAAATGTAAAGTTAATGAATTTCTGTTTCTAAATGTAAATAAGTTTTATCTTTATGGAATATTAAAACTCTGAATTTCTATATTGTGATTATATCAAGTTCTAATATGTTATTCTATATTTAATATAATTTATAATTTGAGTTAAAAATAATTTTCTAATGTTGGATAAGCCATCTAAAGTAGTTCTAAATGTAATAATTATTTTTTACAGAATATTTCTGATTTTTCATAAGTTTTGTGAAGCAGTTCGAAATACAATAACTGTTTTTCATAGAGTCATTTTAATATTGCAATAGTTTTGTGAGAAAATTCTAAACTTAATAACTGACTATCACAAATACTTTTTTAATTTTCCTGCAATAGAATTCTAATTTTTTATTTTGAAAAATTAAATTTTAAGGAAGCCCAATTCATCTCCCTCTTGGATTGTGGTATACATAAACGAGGCTCACAGGCATGGCTAGTTCAATGAATCGCCGGTTCAACATTTTTAAAATTTTGAACCAGAACTGACCCTTGAACCTATGATTTCGGTCCGATTTTGGTTTTGACCGGTATTGATGAACCGACGATTCAAATTACAATTTTAATTCGATTCCGGCATTACGCAAATTTTGGAAAAGAATAATAAAATTTTAATTCCAAATTTATAAACAAATTAGGTAAAAACTGGCGCTAACGTGGACTGTTTTATTATTTTATTATCGTATATTATATTAAAAAAATTATATATATAAGATGAATATTTATATAAAAAATAAAGTAACCGCATTATATATGATATATATAGAATTTTTGCAAATAAGCATAAACATAATAATAAAAATATATAAATATAAAAATATAAAACTATTATAAATAGATGAAAAAAATTAAATAGTCGAATCTAAAACTTAAGAAAAAAAGTCAAATATAAATATAGATAATTATTTCAAATAAGCACTAATTTTTAAATTTAAAAAATATCTTAAATGATCTAATAAAAAGTTTTAAAATTAAATATAGATATTTATAATTATAATTATCATAAATAAATATTAATTTGAAAATATAATCATTATATATAATTTTCTAATATGTAGATAATAAAATTAAAATTTAAATGATAAGAATATCAAGTATCTCATCTTTTTAATTTATTAAATATATTTATTTTTTAATTTATCAAATGTTATTTTATTAGCTCCCTTTGTTATTTTAAATTTATTTATTAAATTTAATGTTTAGATTTCTCTTTAACCTCCCCCTTAAAAGCAAAATAAATAAAATAAATAAATAAACAAAATAATAATAATAATAATAATAATAATAATAATAATAATAATAATAATAATAATAATTGACATTTCATTTATAATTATAAAAACTACATAAACAAATAAGTTATCAAAATACATATTAAAAAAAATTCATAACATACATACTTAACGTCATAAAACTAACTGTATTAATATAAAAAATAAATTATCAAAATAACGAGATTTAATTAATATAAGTCATTTTTCTACTATTATATTTGCTATACATATTATTTCATAAAGTTAATAAATTATGAAAAAGAAAGAGACCAAAGAATTAAACTAATATCACTGTAGTTGGAGAAAAAGATAAGGTAGTCTATGTAGATCAAAGTTGTGTTTTCCATCTTTTTGCTAATCAAAATCTGAAAAACAAGATTAACATATACATTAAAAAAATCTATAAAATTAAAACAAAATAATCGTAAGAAATGATAAAAGATAAGAAGAAAATTATTGTGAAAAATAATCATTGAAATAAGGTATATATATAGATATATTGATAACAAAAAAATTCAAAAATCTTTAAAATTTTAAATTCAAAACTTCAAAAGTTTGAAAGTTTTAAATTCAATAATTCAAAAATTTTAAAATTTTAATTATTTAAAGTTTAAAATTTTAGATATAGGTATACATAGATATAAAAATAGAAATGTCGAAAAATTATTAAAAATTTAGAAAATTTATAAAAAAAAAGATAAAACGTAATATTCAAATATAGGAGTTTCACGTCTGTTTTATAAAATTCTTTTTGGTATATATATATAATAATTTTAAAATGTCTAAATTATTATAAAATTTTAAAAGAAAAAACTTCTATTAACTAACTTAGAACTATTATTACATTAAGGTACCGTTTGGAATAAATGAACTATAATTGTAGAATTCATTTATAAATAAATTTCAAGTAAAATTCATTAACAAATGAATTTGTCATGTTTGGTATGCTACAATTTAAAATAAGAAATTCCACAAAATTATATTTAGAACAATTTTTAGATGAAAATTCATTTGTTTTTATTTTCTAAAATAATCTTGATATAATAATTTAATAAAAATACTAATATAAATAAATCACTCATATTTCACCATAATTAATTAATTAAATTTTAAAATTTCAAAATTTATGTCCTTGCAAATGTTTAAATTTTATTTTTATTAATAGATTAAAATATATTCAAAATTAAAAATTCATTTGAATTAGTCATATACAATAACAATTTCATACTTTTCAAAAAAATATTGAAAAAAAATAAATGAGGGAAGTTTAGTCAATAATATTTGAATGAATGGGTAGTTTAGTCAATATAAATATTAGTGGGTTAATATGTGGAATTCATTTGCAAATTTCAATAATTTTAATAGGATTTGAACTAAACTAATCCAATTTCACGTAATTCAATTCATAGAATTTAAATTCATATTTTTTTTCATTCCAAACATAAAATTTTAGATTTCCAAATGAATTCCACAAAATTTTATAAAACTCATTTGTTTCAAACCAGCTCTAAATTTATAAATTTTACTAATTCACTAATGTCAAAAATTATAATTTTTTATTTTGAATTTGAATTAAATTAAAATTAAAAAATTTGAATTTAATTGCTTAAGTATCCTCTTAGGAATTAGAAAAAAAAAATCAAAGTCTACATAGTTTTTTTTATTACAATGGAAAATAACCTCTTAATTATTATAATTAATTTTAATGATTGGTGCCACTGATCGCTGTTAATAAATCATAATCATCATCACTTGAATTGGTCTTGAGTTCTCATCGCCGCTCTAGTCCAATCCTAAACATATTTTTGCATTTTCACATTATTTATGTAGTTTGTGGATGTGATACTTGAGGAAATTGAGATACTAATTTAGAATACTCATCGTACAATTGATAAACATATTTAAAATAAACAATAGATAATCTCAATATTAAGAAAAATAAAGCAATAGAACAAATAATGAACTATGAAAATTTGGAAGAATGGAAATTTGAAAATTTTGAGAGAATTTTAAAATATTCGAATAAGAGGAGAGTTAGGATATAATTGGTTGTGAAAAAAAAAAATCAACAGCTCATCATATTTATACATATTTTTTTTATTTATTAATTTCTCATATTGTCCCTTATAGCAGAAAAATAACAACCATATTTTAGATAATTTAATAAATTATAATAAATAAAAATGAATAAAATTTATTTAAAAAAATATCTATCATATAAAAAAAGATAAAAATACTTGTTGCACACTTGCACTTAAATTATAGTCGGCTAAACTCTAAAGGCCGTTCCACAGTTGCAATTGAATTTTTATATATTTTGAATTTTTTTTTACAAATCAACTATTCATTTACCATTTTTTTTCAAATTAAATTAAATTATGTGTATTTTTTCATCACTTTTTATTAATTATGTACTTTTTTTTTAATTCTCTTTATCATATATCACATCAATTACAATCAAATCAATTTATATAAATTTTTTAATAAAAAATTTAAACTACAATTTTATTTGTACATCCGGTTCGAACGGATCGAAATCGCCGGTTAACTGCCGATTTCGGGCCGGTCAAAATTTATATTTTAACATTCACATGAACTTTAATCAGCTCTTGAATCAATAATTCTAATTCAAATATTGAACCGGCATTTTGATCTGGTTCCAATTCATTTACAGTAGAATTCAGTTTTGGTTCGATTTTGATTCGAAACAGACGAATGCCATGCCTAGAGACCCACACTAGCCAGCTGCATTTATATGACAAAAACGAGAAACCATGAAGATCCTTCATGCTTAACTTTGTAAAAGCCAAATTGTCCCAGTCTGTCCACAACTTTTATGCATCGCTTACAAAAGCTCACGGGACTTGGTTTGGATTGTATTGTGTTTTTTGTCATAAATCTGAAGGAGTGAATTTATCTTATTTATTAAATAAATGAAAAGTTATAATTGAATTTGAAATTAATTACTATCTTTATTATATAATATTTATCATATTTGAAAAAATAATTTATTTCAAAATAATTTTTTTTAAATTAATAATGTCACATGTGTCATTTTAAGGATTAATAAATCTTTTTTTTTTCTTTGTAAATGACAAATAATTTTAACTTTAAATAAATATAACTTCAATTTAATAGTTTTTTTAAAAAAATTAATATTAAATTAAAAGTAATATAGTCAATTTACTCAATAATTTATTTTAACTTAAATAAATCTAATAAGTTTCTAAAAGAGATGTGAAATTAACAAGTATTATGGAATATAATAGTATTTTAATTAAATTCTAATTCATACGTTTACTGTATTGTGAACTTTGAAATTGATTTATTAATATAAATTTGAAAACATTAATTAAAATTATTTATTTTATCATTTGGTAAGTAACTCCATATAAATAGAACAGTGATACCCTACGGTCATAACTATCTGTCAAACCATCTCGGAAAAGATTCCAAAAAGCATGCTCTAAAAGTTTACTGACAAAGTCATAAAGTTTGAAAGGAGAAAACACCAACGCAACTACTCTAATCAGTACAAGACCTGCCTTCTTCTTCTTCTTCTTCTTCAATTCAACTCAAAGTTTCACCTGCAAAACCATCTTAAAAATTTTTTTATCCCTTCTAATTAAAATCCAAACTTTGAGAACAATGGACCCTGAACCTAATCAACTCCACATCTTTCTCTTCCCTCTAATGGCACCAGGTCATATGCTTCCAATGTTAGACATAGCCAGACTCTTTGCTGCAAGAGGTGTCAAAACCACCATTATAACCACTCCTGTAAACGCACCTTGCTTCACCAAATCAATTCAGAAAACCCCAGATTTAGCCACCAACCAATTAATAAACCTCAAAACAATCAACTTTCCTTCTGAAAAAGCTGGATTACCAGAAGGATTAGAAAATCTTGATTCTGTTAACAATGAAGAACTTCACTCCAAATTCTTTGATGCTTTGGCTTTGCTTCAAGAACCTCTAGAGGAAGCCATAAAAGAACTACATCCGCAAGCAATGGTTGCGGACTTGTTCTTTCCGTGGACAACTGATTTAGCTCTGAAGTATGCAATTCCAAGGCTTATATTTCATGGAACTAGCTTTATTTCCATGTGTTGCATGGCAAGTATTGCAATAAATCAACCGCACAAGAAAATATCTTCTGATACTGAGGAGTTTGTCTTGCCTGGCTTGCCAGATCCAGTCAAGTTCACTAAATCTCAGATACCGGATACCTTTTGGGAAGACCGGCCTGACGATGTTTTTACAAAATTGTTAAGCTATGCAAGAGAAGTTGAGAAAAGGAGCCTTGGGATGTTAGTTAATAGTTTTTATGAACTTGAACCTGCTTATGCTGATTCTTACAGGAATGTCTTAGGAAAGAAAGCTTGGCATATAGGGCCTGTCTCGCTCTGTAATAGGAATCTTGAAGAAAAAGCACAAAGAGGAGATGTATCAGGCGTTAATGAACATGAGTGCATCAAATGGCTTGATATAAGGAAACCCAATTCAGTTATTTATGTATGTTTTGGTACTGTTACAAAATTTTCTCAATCTCAGCTACAAGAGATAGCTATAGGGCTTGAAAATTCAGGGCAAGATTTTATATGGGTCGTAAGGAAAGAAAAGAACGAAGAAGAAGATGAAAAGAAATGGTTGCCTGATGGTTACGAGAAAAGAATTGAAGGAAAAGGATTGATTATAAGAGGATTTGCACCACAAGTTTTGATTCTTGATCATGAAGCAGTTGGTGGATTTGTAACTCACTGTGGATGGAATTCTGCTTTAGAAGGTATTAGTGCTGGGATTCCAATGGTAACATGGCCTATATTTGCTGATCAGTTTTTTAATGAGAAGTTAATTACTGATATTTTGAAGATTGGAGTCGGTGTTGGCGCACAAAAATGGATTAGATTAGTGGGTGATTATATTAAGAGTGAGAAGATAGAGAAGGCGGTGAAGGAAATTATGGTGGGTGAGAAAGCAGAGGAAATTAGAAACAGAGCAAAAAAGATTGGAGAAATGGCAAGAAAAGCTGTTGAAGATGGAGGTTCATCTTACAATGATCTTAGCACTTTAATTCAAGAATTGAACTCTTTTCACTCTTAGGCTTGCTTTCTTTAGTTTTTGTTCTTGCTTTCCATGCTAATTAGATGTGCTTGATCAGTCCTTATGTTGTGCTTCATTTCTTGTGTGCTTTTCGAACATGGCATACAGATTTTATTTTAGAAAAATAACAAATTCAAATCAAAAGCATTTGATTTGAGGAGATATCTATGGGAGGTATTTTCCGTATTTAATTTGCTCACCCTAATATATTTATTTTTTATTTAGTTATAAAAATAGAACAAACTTACAAATTTTAGAAAAAATTTTGGCTACTCTTAAAGTTTATTGTTTATCGTCTTTTATGAAATCAACTAATTTAGGTTTGACATTACAAAAAAAAAATTTTCCAATGAAAAAACAAGTTTATTTGTAATCTTTACATTAAAAATATATTTGATTAAATTATATAACTAGTCATGTACTCGTATCATGCACTGACGGTGTAATTTTATATTTTTTTAAATTAAATTGAATATAATTTTCTCTATGTTGTATTTTTATTGCTTTAATTTAAATATTTACTTATTTAGTTTTAATTGAAAATAAAAAGTAAAATTATAATATTTTTTTTGAAATTCTTAAATAATAAATTGAAATATTAATTGGCAAAGTTAATCATTGTAAGTAAATTATTATAATTCAATTGATATAGTCAATTCTTATTTTTTCTCTTTAAAATTTTTATATATTCAAATTAAATGAGGTATAAGAATATTTAATTTTAATTGTATTTGTTAATATAGCTATATTATTCAATTCATTTTTATTAATTATGACTCTATTGTAACTCCATTAATTTTTTATAGATAAAATTATTTTATAAATATAAAAAATGTTAATTATAATGAAATCATTCATTAAATTTATTAGTTTGTGACTTCATTATTTCACAAAAATGTAATTTTATTAAATACAAAACATATTATAAGGAAAAATAAGATGTCACATCATTAATTTAATATTTAAATATATTGCGTATAAGTATTTAAGACGTAGAAATTATATATAGATATAGACAAACTGGACTTACTCAACATACCCTATGTTATTTTAATTAAGTATATTCTCAATACTACCACTTCTATCTTACTCTGATCAAAATTTTCGAGAGTAAAAAATTAAATTAAATTTAAAAATCATTTAAGTAAAACTTATTAAGTCTATTTATTTTAAAAAAACTGGCTGAACAAGCTAGCAAGTGAATAGTTTAAATCAATTTTGGGGAGCCTTTCTTTTTGTGGGAAAAACGACCACGAAATATTCAAAAAACGAAAACGTCCTGATTCTGCACAGTGAGGACATTTCTTCTCTTTTCTGTATCCTTTAATTCTACCATTCCTTGTGATTTCCATATACAAATCTCATTTCCGTTTGATTCCATCAAAGTTTTTAACTTTTTGAAAGGAGAAAAGGCAAGAAATTGGGAATTTTGTAGAGTTATAAGGGAAAAAAAAGAAGTTTTTAAGAGAGAAGGAATCAATCGATTCTCTTCTGTCATGAATTTCTTTATTTTTAAGGGGTTTTTGTTGTCTGCAGATTGGAAGACTTGGACAAGATGGACCCTCCAGTAAGCTCGAGGCATTCTGATTTCTCTCAGTCTTTTAAGCTTGCTATTCGCTCCCTTCTCACTTCCTGCCCTAAAGAGGTAAACACGACATAATATTCTTTTGTCGTTTTATTGTTCATTTGGGTAGAAGAGAATTTAAAATGGGTTATTTCAATTTGGCATTGCTGTTGGTGTTGATTATTTTTAATTTGGCATTTGTAGTGGCACAAAAAAGAATCTTCCTTCGCTTCCAATGCATGTCTTTCGTTATTGATACTTAAATAGTTTAGTTCCTAATAATGCTTGAAAATGGAATACTGAGATATTAAGTTAAATGGTGAAATATGAAGCATAATCTTGCTTTTTCTACATTTCTTTCTTACCTTTTCAATGCTTCAAGAATTGTGTACGTCGAAAGAATTTTAGCTTTTGATATAATCATACAGGACTTTGTCAAAGCATTTTCAAACTTCAGCAGCAAAGAGCAGGAAAATCTCCACTACCTATTTATTCAGGTATTTACTGACTTCACTGTATATTGTGCATCAGAAAGTATGAGATTGTGAATACATTTGAAATTGCAATCTTAAATTTTATTGGAAGTTCTTTTTCTTTTTTAAATAGATAGGTTTTTGCTCAATCACTGCATTTTGTTGGGGATAGAATTGTTGCAAAGTTCTTGTACATGTAATGTATACATAGTAATGAAAAGTATGAAAAAAGAGAATGCTGTTCCAATTAACCACCTAATTTGATGGGAAAATTTCAAGAATCTCAAAGTTATCTCATTGCAATAAGAGGTGGTGCTTTCCTTTCTGAGAAGTTTGCTTGAATGAAGCCAATCATTTGTCTTCATCCAAATGGACTTCGTCATACTGCATGTCTGTTTACAGCCAAAAGTGAAAATGTTATAGATAGGAAAAAAATTGTGGAGGAATGCTTCATACATATGCCTTTATATTGGTTGAATGTTTTTAGAAATCAAATAGGAATGATTGCAAAGCTTCTTTTCCCCCCATTTTTTTAAGTATTGGAAAATTTAGTAGCACATCATTTTTGAAGGACATTACATAATTTTGCTTTGATCCATGGTATAATATTCAAATTCTTAAAAAAAAAGAACTTCGACTATCCAAATATATGAAATATGTCAAATAAAATATTTATTTGGGAATTAGGATAACATGTTTCTTTTTTCCTGACCAGTGTCATTAATCTCTAGTGACACTGGGTAGTATCCAAACCTAAGCTGTCTAACTTTGTTTGAAAATTCTCGAGTTATATCTATTTTGATCATTTCATTACATATGATTTTAAAATTTGGATTAATACTCTGATGATGCAAAATTTTCAGGTTATTACTTCTCTGCATAAAATGATAGAGGTATGCATCTCTTTTTTTGATTTGCTTATCTGTCAAAAAATTATTGCTCATGTTTCATTGTAGAAGAAGGTTCAGATTCTTAAAGACATAAGTGTTGTTCAGTTATATTGGATTTGACATGGAACTCTGTATAATGCTCTCCTTTCATCAAACTGCATCAGTGATGAATGATTTGAATACTTCTTCCTCTTTCCCTTCTTCTCAAGCTCTTACTCTTACTGGCGCAGATAAAGTCTTTCTTACGGCCACACCCAGACGACTTGTTGTTTTCTACTATGTCTTTGCAGGGCTTGGTGGTTGTAGCTATTATCGTTTAATTTGGAATAGATTTTCCTTTTACCATTTATGCAGACAATTATCAGTTTTAGAAGTAATGTATACTTAGCCAAATAATTATATACATTTGTCATTTGAATACTTGAGAAAATTTGTTTTTTGTTTGCGTTCCTAGCAAAGCAGAATAATGTAGTCGAGGATGTTGCTTCTCTTGCTAGGGAAAGATGGTAGGATATTCTAGTCTTCTTAATGAGTTTGGTTACAGAAACTAAGGTTTAAAAGCTACAGTTTAAGGTTTAGGGTTGATTTGTTAGTAAATGCCTGGACTTTATTTAGATGACCATCAAATTTGTGAATAAGCAAAAAAACAAGAGCGGAAAATGAGTTTGCTAATAGGGCTTGTACTTAATATATTGGCCATCTTGTAAATGAAACATGGCTTGGAGTTACATTTTCTTGCACATTGAATGGGCATTCTGAGATAGAATGTGTTGGAACCATAAAAGCGGCCATGACAAGTTAAGTTGGAATGGAGAGTTGGAGGGAAAGGAAAATGGGGGTTCGCCGACAAGGAATTCAAGAAAAATTCAAAGAGTCAGGAATCTTTAAATTGTTAGAGATATTATACTGTAGCTACCAGTACTTGATAGCGTCTATTATACATTAACTGTTGTGTTTGTGTTTAAAATTAGTTATTGGTGTAGTACTTTACAACTTTTAGGTCTCAGGGGGTTCATTTGAGTACTGATGGTTAAAATTGAGCATAACCCAAAAACTGAGCATAATTGTTGGTCAGTTATGAAATGTGCAACTCAGACCCAGTGAGACTCAACTCATTATTGATGTCTGTTCTGCATTTATTTGAAAGCTACATTGGTCATTGAGTAATAGTCTGGTTGACAATTAGGGTTTCCGGAGGGTAGGATACAGAAGCAAAAGTGAACAATAAAGATAAGACTCTAGCACTCTTTGCATTGAAAGTCAGGTATTTTAAACAATATACACAAACCATAGAATAAAGATTTGGATTTCACACCATAAACTTCCTTGTGCATCAGCTGGCATCCCATTGGCATCACACCTAGGGTTGAGCTGCATCACACAATCCGAAGAATTTACAAGCGTTTTGTTCAATGGAATTTTGTTTGATTAATATTCGATGCATTTGTATTTATAGAATCACAAGTAATCCTAAATGCTAAAGCTTTAAAATGTTGGATTTGTAGAATTAGTCCTATTACTCTTCAAGGATTCAACTCACTTGAAAAACAAAAAAAGATTAATGTTTTCCTACCCCAAGAAGCACTCAGAATAACTAAATAATGATGATAACAATAATAATAATGACTTTATATCCAACCAACCTATCTAGCAAAACTTGAATTACAAAAACACTTGAAGCTTGAGATACTGGACCCAACTCTAATTTATTTAAATAAAAATGTGCTAGCAAGTGCTAAGAATAGAAAGTACTCAATATGTCCTTATTACACCCTGTAAACATAGATTGCAAATCTTTAAACTTGATCGTGCTTGAGCTTCTTTTTGTCTGCATCATTCTATTCATTGAAAATTTTTCCTTCAAAGTGATTTGCCTGACCTTTACACCTGCAACCTTGAATATATAACTACAATGTGATGCAGTTCCTCCTATGATGTTCAGTAACTTTAATGCTTATAATTGCTTATAACTTTCTGTTGAAGCAAATGAAATCCCTTTTCTGTCGTTTGTTTTGCGACAATTACAAGCTTTATAATGTTCTCTTTTCAGGATGAGTTTGAGTCATTGTGCCACGAAACACAGGTACACTATTTTTTTTATCATTCCTCATTTTGGCTTATATTACTCTTTATATCTCTATGAAATTTTCACGCAAGGCCTTGCAATTGAAAGATTCAATTTAAGTTTTCCTCTGTTAGCTGGAGAATTTCATTTTAGTTCTTAACCTGACTGAGTTCTTTACAGAGTTTAGCATGGAATGTATCAATTTATTGTGGGAGCTTGTGTTTTTTCATGCTTTCTAGTGGGTGTTTATCATGTGACTTCAAGGGCACATACCTGTGGGCGCTGTTCGCTGTTTGTTAGTGAATGAACCAGGATGTATTTCTAGGTTCTGTACTCTGTTTTTAGGTGGTGAAAAATGGTAAGGCCATTTTTCCGAATTTTGTGCGACAGACAACTTTCTGGTTCCATATGGATCATAACTTAGTTGCAGGAAGGAAAGTTCCAAAAATGAGGGGTTTTCTCCTTGATGTGAATGTGAATAGTTTACAATTTACACCCTTAAATAAGAGGAGCAATTGAGTTTGGATAAATAATTCATTAGCTATGTCAATGAGAGGCATTGTTATGTATAAATGAAAGCATAAGCTAAAGAGAACAACTGAGGAAGAAGTTTGTTCTTGTTACATGGAGCATATATGTTTCTTTTTTCTGGAAGTTGTTGCAATAGTGAAATTGAAGAGCTTTTCCCCTAGTGAACTACTGCACTTATGAAATTAAATTTGGGACTTTCTCTGTCTTTCTCCTTTTGGTGGTCTGAAATTGTTTTTCTTTTCTTAGAAATAAGATAATAATCCAACTTTCAAAGTTTGAATATTTATTTCCAATATGTTATGACTTCGCATAGCTTTTTCTTTTGAGATTCTTGCATCAAGTTGCATATGTTTTGCAGGTGAGAAAAACTCTTGATACTGTGGACCAACTTGTGGAAGAGCAAAGTTTGAATCCATTGTTTTCAAAAAAGTAGGCATCATGTACTTTCTTGATGACATCTAATGTTTATAAATCATATATAGCTGCTTGATGTATATCCATTGTTTTAAATCTAACTTGTCAACTGAAAAATCTTCAATTATGAATCTTTATCTAAGTGCTATGAAAAATCTTACAAAGGGGAAGATTTGCTGGTTTTGTTGATAAACTGCTTATGTGATAGTCTTCCACTCGAGAATAGTGGTGGAATCATAATCATATATAAGGATTATTGTATTACAAAACCAACAATGGATCCTGACTTCAGTCTGTTTTGATTTCTAATTATGTTATAAGTTGTTAAATTTATGAAGTTTTCCTTTTCTTGTGGTGTTTTCTTTGCAGGACCAACATAATGGATGTGGCACGCGAACTGTCAATTGCCAAGGAAAATGAGATCCGCTTCTTGATGGATACATTGGAAAAGGTTCGTGTTAATTTGTATTAAAATTTCTGCATTAAATAAATGAGAATTGGTAATGAGAAGTCAATGTTGGCTTACATATACTTGCTGGCTCCATTTGGTAAGTTGTAATGGTATTTACATTTGATTATATCACATTTCACAAAATAGAACCTCAGTGATTTGTATCACTGCATGCTTCAACTGATTGGTAATATATGGTTGATAATATATGGTTGAGGCAGTGAAATTGGAAACTTTTGTTGATTGGTTTGTGTGTAGGGGTGTCAATGATTGGTTTGGTCATGAATGAATTGGATTGGTTGAAATCTAAAAACCAAAGTTTTCTAAGTTGTACACCAAACTGAACTGATTGGTTCCGTAACTTAACCAAACCAAAAAAATTGGTTTGGTTTGGCTTGTTTTATTTTTGGCTTATTTTTTTGTTTTAATTTGGTTTGATTTTTAGTTTTATATTTTTCGGTTGTGCATAATTAAAAACAAAGGTACTGCAAAACTTTTGGTTTTTTCTATTAAAACTGATTCTGAGCCGACTGGTTCATTTTGGTCTTTTCAGTTTAACCAATTTCTGCTTAGGCCTAATGAAGAGAAAGGTCCATTTGACTTCGGCATATTTAAAATTTTTTTTCCATGGGTCGGGAACAACTTTTGTATGGCATTTTTTAAAATATCCTACTTCAGAGTTTAGGGTCTATTTGTTTCTCCACGTTGATGGACAATATGCATAAAGGCCTTACATTTCCTGATTGGTGTGTGTGTGTTTCTCCGTGTTTGTTTTATTAGGCTGAAAAGCAGAATCAACTCATGCGAGAACGTATTGAACTACTAAAGAAAGGGAGACAAAATGTCTCTGGTGCAGTAGATATTGAGAAGGTATGGTATTTCTTTCTTTCACCTCATATCCTAACTTCAACAAATAATCGTGAATAGAAAGAAGCTGATGATCTTAAGAAAAAGACTTACTGTTAGGGCCAAAGCAAATAGCTGAATTGAAAAAAAAAAAATAGAAAAGGAAAGAAAAGGCTTTGATTTAGTCACATAAGAAAGATAATATTAACACTGCAAAGGTAATTTTTCTGATGCCAACTAAGTTTGCTGGAACGTCACTAACAAAAAAAAAGGATCTGGAAGCTGGCGTTCAGCCCTTATTTTGATGTTTACCACTGATTAGAATCTTAACTGATACATTTCTGACATGAAAATTTTGCAGTTAAGAAGTGGGGCTTTGAATTCTTGAAATCCGGTAATGGCGTTTTGGATACACCACCACTGAAGTAACACATTTCCAGTTTTTGATAAAAAAAATTGCAAGCAAAATTATGTTTGCAACGTTGTGAGCAAATTTTTATATCAGAGAAGCTAGCCTCCAAGTGCATTAGGGACCTTAGTAAGAGCTATGATTTAGGCATATGTAATGCCTGCTGTTCAAATACTCTTGTTGCATTCAAATTAGAGAAATTTATCACTATCTGCTTCTGTTTTTTTTATGGCTGTAATTGAATTTTTATATATGGTATCATCTGCTGATTCCTTGAGTTGCTGACATGGCCTCTTGTTCTGTAGAAAAGATGTTATTTGTTCACTAAGTGTTGTGGCTTTCAAAGCTCTCATTTAAATTTAAATTTTATCTAATAAAATAATAAAATCATATTATGTACTCCAATTTTTTTTTATATAGATATAATTAACTTTGTACACCAATTAAAAAATTGGTTTAACTGAATTTTTTTTATTTTGCTCCCAATATTATAGTAATTGATTATTTGTAAGGAAAGTGTAACATCTGATGGCAACTTATTTCCATAAACAAATTTCTGCATCCATAATTAAATAACTGATTACAGCAAAATAGCACTCACTTTCTATTAATTAACGTAAACTTAACTGCCTAATCAAATAAAAGAATATTGCTCTCACATTAAAAATGTGCATATTTCATAAGGAAAGTATGGTGCAATGTTTTTTTTTTTTTTTTTTTTTTATATATATATATATAGGAAAATCTTTAAGTATAACATCTGTTTTTTTTTTCCGACTCCTTTTACACGAGTAGTTTGTGATGAAATGTGCCCATATAATATCAAACAAGACGCGTAATATCAAAATTGCACGCATTTTGTTTATTTTACTTAAATATGATGATATGATAATAAGAAATATGTAGTCATATAACAAAAGTGTCACAGTTAGAAGATTTAAATGCAGATGGTGCAACAATAGACAATTCACCTTTGATTTTTCTTTTTATTTTTCCTGCACAAAACCTGAAAATTAGGTGCAATTTGACTGAAAACAGAGAGAGAAAGATGATATAATTGTGCATTAGTAATTCATTCATATTTAATTCAATATTTGAAATTTGATTCATAGTCCAAATTAAGTAACTTTATTTATTTAAACGAGACACTCAAAATTAAAATTTTATCTATATAATGAAAATCCGAGGAAGTATTATATAAGGTATTTACAAAATCTGATAATACTATTTAATTTTATCTTTTTTATAAATAGAACAGGTGGTTTTGAAATGAAAACATACAATATAGTATTAGGTAAGATATATATATATATATATATATATATAGTAAATATCACAATACATACATATTATATGGTAATATAATATAATATGGTAATAATATTTTGTAGATAATAAATAAAGTATATATTAAATATGATTTAATTTTATTTGTTGAAAAAATAAAAATAATTTAATTATGATTAGTTATGGTATATAAGATGCAAATTAAATATGGCAAGAACATAATATGTTTAATTATTATTTTTAATAAATCTTTAAATTGATTGATTATAGTTATTTCAGCCAAAAACATAAATTCTCCCCACCTCCTCCCCCCCTAACTTTATAGTTGTGATAAAAAGTATGGTACAATTGTGATAAAAAGTTACAATTGGGATGTTTAAGAAATTAAATTTAAGTTGGGATGCACTTCTTACAAGACGTAAGTTTGAGGTGCTTTAATGGTTTAACTAAGACTACGTTAAGGGTGTGGAGGATTTATCAATTGTTCTACTCCTAACAAATATTCATAGATGGCCCACACTCTTCTACTCTTTTACTTTATACAGGGTCTATTTGGCAAAATTAGTTATTTTAGTGGCGTTTAACTGTTAACTATATAAGTAATGTTTAATGAAACGCTAAAAGTTAAACGTTACATGATTTAATTTTTCATAAAAAGTTATCTTAACCTCTAAAAACTAGTCCAAACGTTATGTTACTGAACAACTTTTTAAACAGCGTTTAGCATTTTGACTAGTTAAAACTTTAAAAGTTATTTTAAAATGTGTTACCGAACACAGTCACAGTACTATTTTTTCTATTTAGTAGTATAGTTTTTTATAGTTGCTTTTCTTTGATTTCTTTGATTGTTTTTAGACACAAGAAACAAGCTTCATAGAATTGGGCAAATTTTGTTTATATTTATAAGAAAAGATTATAAAATATATATATTATTCAAAAGAGAAAGCTTGTAGCATGAAAAAGTCACTTTCAAAGAATTTATGAAAAAAAAAATCAATCTTGAAATATCGTATTACAACAATAATTTGTATATAATATATGATTTTTATAAAAGTTATCTCAATTATTTGGAATTATAATCATAGCTCATAGATATGATTTTTATATGATTTTTCTTTTTCTTTTTTTTTTTTTTGAAAAATGACTATATATATATATATATATATATATAATTTTCCTAAAATAACACCATAAAATTTTTCCTAGAGAAAAAAGTTCACAACAAAAAGTTACTCAATTATGATTATAATAAAAGACTAATATTTATCCACAATTAGGAATCCTAATATTAACAATAAAAAACATAAATATTTATAATTAATTGTATTAATATTTAATATAATGACATTATTAATATATATTAATAATATCTATAATGGGTATAGTATATATAAAGTGAGAATTACTGGGGGAACATTGGGACTGCTAAAAACATCTCCTACCAAATTTATTGATAGATAAAAATATCACTAAGAATTTTAATTTAATTGGTTGCAAAAAAAATATAATCTAATTTTGATTGGTTATACTAATGATCTTTATTTAAATCTAATTTCTATTGATTAAAATAATAAATTATATTATACTATATATGATATATATTAACTATATAAGAATATAATATCTTTCAAAATTTCAATTTAGTTAATTAAAAAATAAAGATAATTTAATTGTATAAAGAGTAAATGCAATTAATTATTATTATTATTATTATTATTATTATTATTAAGAAACATATTATAAGATTTATTGCTTGATATAAAATTGAAAATATAACTCACTAGAAACATATATATATAGATAAAATATAAAGTATAAAATTATGATATAATTTTTTTATTAACCAACCATATAATACATTAAAAGAATTCTTTTCTAAAAAATAAGAGAAATAATAACATTAATTTTATGCTTATAGACTTTAGCAAAAGTAAAAAAAAAAAAAAAAACAAAAAAAAAATAATACTCTAAAATAATGATTAATATATTAATTATTATAATAGCTAATACTAAATCTCATATTTACTAATATATTCGGTTTATTTTATTATATTATATACGAAATTATTAAGTTAATTAAATTTAAATTGTTACAAGAAAGTTTAAATTAGTTGAAATTATAGTCATGTTTTATTATTATAAATATGTTAATATTGCGATTTTTATTTTATTTATCTCATAAAATATTTTTCTATTTGTTTATGATATTAGATTTTCAGTAATATAAACTTTTGATAATATTATAATTTATAATAAACAATTAATAAAAAATAAAATTTATTCATTTATAAATAGGTACAACTCACGTACAGTACACGCTTCGAAAAAACTAATAAATAAAAAACTAGGTTATAATATTAATTATAGATAAATTAATAGATAAATTAAATCACCGGTATGATGAATACGAACAATCTGGTTTTAAAAAAAATATACAGATATAAATAGATAAGAATTTTATTAAAATAAAAAAAATAAAAAAATTACACACCAAATTATAATCTTATGATTGAAAAAATTAAAAAAAATTTATATAACTAATTATATATTAGGGTACCGTTTGGAATAAAGGAATTATGATTGTAAATTCATTTATAAATGAATTACAAGTAGAATTCATTTACAAATGAATTTATTATGTTTAGTATGTTACAATTTAAAATAAGAAATTCAATTGGATTTCATAAAATTATGTTTGGAATAATTTTTAGATAAAAATTTATTTGTTTTTATTTTCTAAAATAATTTTAACGTAATAATTTAATAAAAATAATAACATAAATAGATTACTCATATTCCACCATAATTAATTAATTAAATTTTAAAATTTTGAATTTCATGTCCTTGTAAATGTTTAAATTTTATTTTATAAAGAAACAAATAATCAATTTCATATATTAATTAATTAATTAATTAAATATAATATATAAAATAATTATAACATTCATCTTTAATTTATATAAAATGTCTCCGTTCAATAAAAACTGTAGTTTCACACTAATAACTATAGAGTTCAAAAAGAAAAAAAAAATAAAACAACGATAAAGAAAGGAAATACTTTTGTCCATAAAATGGTAGTTTTGTAAATAAAATTTAATAATTTATTATTATGATCAAGTTTAATAAAATAATTAAGTAAAAATTAAATTTATAGAAAAAGAGGGTAATTTTGTCAAAAAAAATTGAAGCGTTTAGTTTTATGAAATTCATTTGAAAATTTCATCAATTTTTATAAAATTTGATGTAGTTATATTCAATTCTATGAAATTGAATTCTTAAAATTGAAATTTATATTTTATTTCATTTCAAACGTAAAAATATAAATTTCTAAATAAATTCCACGTTCATTCCAAACGGACTCTAAAGCTCTGCCTAATGCGACATACTGCTAGTATAATATATTTCAAAACAATTAACTCAAATTAAGCAAATCTAGTTTGTGGCAGAAGTCAGACGCGAAGGGCCCAAAAAAGTTTTAAAAAAAGAAAATTTCTTTAAATAAAATTACATTTCAATCCTCAAACATAAAAAAAAAAAACTAATATTTGATTCTCCTAAAATTCAACAAATTTCATTTGATCCCTTTTAAAAAAATTATCCTATCTCTACCCGTATGAAATTGAAAAAATGCATCCCAGTTGCATGTTGTCAAACAAACGTGTGCTAACCTTAATTTGTTCTACTTAATTCAATCTAATTAAAGACCAAATTAGCTTCTTGGTAAAATCAATAATGGTTGGCCAATTTATTCCCATTTTGACATCACACACATCACATGATGTTGCTATAGACATAACAGATATGATGAGTTCTTTGTGCATCCACGACAGAAGCCGGCCGTATTTAATTCTAAGCAATCATCTTCCCCTTCCTCATTTATGGCCAATTTCATTTCAAATTTGCATCATTAAATTCACGGATTTTCTGTCATATCTTTCATTTATATTTTGCATCTTCAAATTGAGGCTCAGACAGATTACCAAAGATCTGCGCTCGAGTCTCGAAACAAATGTCGTTAGCAGTGTGCGAAATTTAATCTATTCGACTTTAAATTTTATTGTAATTTTATTTGATCGGATATTTATGTCAATTTCAATTTTAAATTTTATTATAATTTTATTTTGAATTTTAATTTTTTATTCAATTTCACTTTAATTTAATTTTTATATTAATTTTCACCTTCAACTTTGACATTTTGTTGGACTGACACCCTAAATTGTACTCAGTACATGAGTGCATCCGTAGCTTTCTTTGGCAGGTGGGTGCTGAGTTGTGGGCACCTTTGCATTGCATTACTGTAGCGTTAGATAGGTCCTTACATCCTCTCCATGTAGAGAGTGATAATCTCATGGCTGTACAAATGGTCCCTGCTGTTCTTAGATCACTAGTCACTTGCATTCAACTACTACCGATGCGGTCTCGTTTTATTGATTCTATAACATTAAAGTAAGAAAATTTAAAAGTGTATTTATGTATTTGTTAAAATCCTAATAGATACTTTCTATCAATATCAAATTCATTTCTCAAAAAACTCTAGAAATCAAATATATTAATAAGGCAATGAAATTGAAATTTATAAATTGATGACAAACAAGGAAACCTCTTAACTGTTTGACCATTTGTAGCTCCAAAAACGAAACTCCCACCACATTTTCTTCAAACCAACCTCCACTGTCCACAGGCCCACACCTGTCCTTTTCACTCTCTCCTCTTAGGACGCTCAAAAAGTCCATATAGCCCTCTCTCAATCTCCTCCGTAGATTCCTCTGTCTCTCTCTTTTTGTAGAACTTAGGATACAACAAAGGAGAGAATTACTATTTAATCCTTAAAAGTTTTACTAAAGTTGTTAATGTCTCTATTATTTTAGAATTATTCTCAAATTATTAGTCGCTCCTAAAAGTTTTCAAATATATTTATTTTAGTCTTTTATTTTAGGCTAAACTATATCAAATACCCCAAAATTTACAACTTATAACAATTGCACTATATTTTGAATTTAACCTTTCAAACACCCCAATTTCGAATCTTTATAAAAATGGCACCCCAATTACAAATTCAGTCAAAATTGGTGTTAAAATATAATACATATGGGACCCACATGGTACCCACTGTGATGAACTAACCTAACTTAACTTAGCTCAACCCTAATTCTTCTAAACGCACCTTTTTCAATTTGTCTCTCTCTTGCCTCCCTCTCTCGCTACTCTCCTTTAATATCGCTGATGCAATCACCATTTGCATTAGCAGCTGGTTCCCTTCCTCCCAACGCCAAGATTTGCTTCCTTTTATAGTTGTGGTGTATCTAGAATGCACAAATGTTGGAGTAAACACTTTATTCAAAGCAACTTCTTTGAATATGATGAGTTATTATATTTTTCATTGTTTATTCTTATGCAATCTCAACTCTTCTTCTTCTACCTGTCCCCTTCATTTTTCACGAGTCTTTAGTTATTTATCTTTCTCCTACTCAATTTTTTCCTTTTAACTTATTTATAGAGCTAATATAATTATCTATTCATTGTGAAAACAGAGCAACAGTAAAAATCAAGTTGCCTCTTCTCTATAGAATTTCTATTCTTGCTCTTATTGGGTAATTATTACATCTCATAAATCAATATGCTCTTTACATTTTTCTTGCTATCAATGAATTTCTTTTCTTTTTTAATTAATTTTTGTTTTTAGGAGAAGCATGCGAGTTTTTTGCTTAGATAGTTGGAATTAAAGGTGTAGAATACAGTTTCCCAAAATCAAGAATAAATAAAATCAATTCTTCTTTTTTTGAAGACCTGATTCAAGATACCTTTACTGGAGATGGAATCCACATGGGTGTGATTTACCTAGATTCAATACAAAGAAATTTCTTTATCTCATGTGGAACAAGTATAATAGTATGAAAAATGGTCTTTTCTTAGTTTTGAGAGGAAGGGAATTAGCTGATGGTGTAGATGGTGACGAAAAATGGCAGTGTTGAAGGAGAGGGAGGCGAGAGAGAGAGAGAGAGAGAGAGAGGGGCAAATTGAAAATGTTGCGTTTAAAAGAATTAGGATTGAGCTAACCTAAGTCGAGTTAGTTCAATACAGTAGGTCCTATACTTATTATATTTTAGTGCCAATTGTGAATGAGTTTGTAATAAGGATGCAATTTTTATGAAAGTTTAAAATTGAAATGCCTAACAGTTTTTATGATTTAGTTGATATGATTGAATGAGGGATTAAGTTTAAAATATGGTGCAATTATTATAAATCACAAATTTTGAGGTAGTTGATATGATTTAGTTTTTATTTTAAACAAATATGTCTAACAGTTAAATATTAATAAAATTAATAAATATGAAAAACTGAATAATATTGTTACAGTAAATGTAAATGATTAAACAAACAAAATTTAAATGATATTAAATAACAAAAAATATACTTTTTTTTTTCAACTAGAATAGTTAAATAATTTAATAAAGCAAACAATATGGATGAAGTAATGATTTTACTATACAGTAAGGATGATTTAATAATTATGATCAAGTTCAAGGACTAAATTATAATTCTATCCGTCACAAATACCACAACCAAATTGAAGAAGAGAGACTCATTTCAGCTGTCAGAACTTCAATTTTTTAATTTCCATCTGTTTAACAAAAATGAAGAACACAACTAACGCAAAGCTCATTCTCCTCCACCCTTCAATCCACAAATCCCCTTCATCTCCATCCCACCGCCTTCGGTTTTTGTTTGTAGTAACTTTCTTTACTTTAGCTTTCACTTTCACTCTCTTCTTCTCCACCTTTTCCGCCGTCACTAACGTCGGCTCTACCTCCGCCATTTCCACCTCCTCCCTTCCACTTTCCGTCATAACGGCCTTACTCCACTATACTTCCACTTCTAACTCCACCACCCCTCACATGGCCTTTGCCGAGCTCTCAGCCGTCGCCGCAGCTCTCCAACGCTGCTCTCCCTGTAACTTCCTCGTTTTTGGCTTAACCCACGAAACCCTTTTGTGGAAATCTCTCAATTTACATGGCCGTACAATCTTTCTCGACGAAAGTGAATACTACGTTTCAAATTTTGAAAAAAACCATCCAGAAATCGAAGCTTATGATATACAGTACACTACAAAAGTAAGCGAAATGGCAGAGCTTCTTTCGGTGACAAAATCTCAAGTTAAAGACGAGTGTAAGCCTGTACAGAATTTACTATTCTCCGATTGCAAACTAGGCATAAACGACATGCCGAATCATATCTATGCAGTTTCTTGGGATGTGATTTTAGTCGACGGGCCACGTGGGTATTTTGCGGCGGCGCCGGGGAGAATGTCGCCGATATTTACAGCTTCCGTTTTGGCAAGAAGTAAAAAAGGAGGCGACACAAAGACGCATGTCTTTGTACATGAGATTAATAGAGAAGTTGAAAGAGTTTTCAGTGATGAGTTTTTATGCGCAGAGAATTTGGTAGAAACTGTGGACTCTTTAGGGCACTTTGTTGTGGAAAGAATGGAAGCTAATGATAATAGCTCTGAGTTCTGTGAAAATACAAATACGACGTCGTTTTCACCATTATCGGCGTTATCATCTGAAAACGATGATGAAGAAGAAGATTGAACTGGGTCTGTTTTAGATTGCTTGTATCATTACATTTTCCTTTTCTTTTTCTTTTTTTTTTTTAACTATATAGAAATGTAATTTTTATAGGTTTAAATATCCTCAAAAGGTGTGATCGAGGCAATGATGAAAAATCAAATGTGAATTATTCAAAATTTATTACTGTGATGTCTAATCTTGTTTGGTTGCCGAGAAAAGGTGGGAAAAGTTTTGAATAATTACTTGAATATTCATAATTGGCCCCTTAATTTGACTTAAGCAAAGTCATTTACCAATCTAAAAATTACCCGAAGAAAATTACTGCATGGAACATGGGAAAGGAGATGAAGGATTAGGAATTTGTGTCGGTGAGGAAATTCGAGTTGGTGGTGAAGGGTCAGGTGGGAGATGGGCCAGCGTGTAACTTTGACAATTCTTTATTTCGAATTTCAAAAAGAAAATTTCAAATCTGGGCGACCGGACGCGCTGTTTTGGTTCAGGAACAGTACCGCTCTGGGCCATTGGCCTAGAAGCGAGGGAAAGAGAAGGTTCATAGAACACTGTGGGATCGGTGATAGCAGATAATACACCAGCGAAACGAAAGACGGAGGCCATAACTCCACCTTGCAGCGAGATGCGAATGTTTATTTTGCGCGATCACGTGACACACGTGACAAAAGCGCAGGTTACGGCATAAAGTGTGACCGGGAAACTGAAATTTGTGTCGGTTAGAATATCTACTTTGATTTCGTCTTTATTATCAAATTGTTAATATTTCTGTTGGTTTTTTTCTTCTTGAAAAATTACGTTTTTATTTTTGTATTTTACTTTGATTTACAAAATTGCCTTTGGATTTTTAAAATGTATAGTTTTTCCAATCTTTTTCTTTTGGATTAAACCATTGGTATCCAAAATTGCAGTGAGCTTCAGTTACATTTGACTCGCTATTTTCAGTATTTGATTAAGAAAAAAGGACGTATAACCATTCTATTCCAATCCACATTGCATTGTCTCAATTTTTTTTCTTTTTCGATAATATATTACTATTTTTTTAGCATCACTACTGTATTATTATTTTGTTCATAGATTTTATCAAAATTAATTAATCTATTCCTTATTTATTAACTATTTTATCCGAATAATTTAATAAAATTAAAAGTATAAAAATTAATAAGAGGATAATTACATCAATCGACAGAGCAGTGGGTGGGGGACTGGGAAGCCCAGGCCCTCCAAACTCCATAATTGTTTTTTTTTAATTTGTCTTATAAATTAATATAATTTTTTCCATTGTGGTCCTCTTAACTTCTAAAAAATTCATTTTAACCTTCCAAATTTTAAAGTCTAGCTCGGCCCTATCAATACATAAATCTATATAAATATATAAAAGTACATTAATAACATATTCTTTTAAATTAGAAAAAATTAATATTAAAATAAAATTATAATACATAATAACTGGAGAAATTAATACATAATAATAAACACACATAATAATATAAAAATTATAATATAATATAAAATCATTGAAATTCCAATTAGTAAGATCTTAATTATATGGGAAAATTATTATTTCATCCCTGAGTTTTTACTAAATTAATAACTTCATTCACGTATTTTGGTCAAATTATTCGGACGTCCTTAAGATTTAGTTCTGTCCAACAATCTAGTTCTTCCGTCCAAAAAGGGCTGATTTTCCGTTAATTTTACATTAAAATGACAAAAAAAGCCTTAGTTATTTCATCCCTGAGTTTTTATCAAATTAATAACTTCGTCCATGTATTTTGCTCAAATTATTCGGACGTCCTTAAGGTTTGATTCCGTCCAACAATTCAGTCCTTCCATCCAAAAAGGACTGATTTTCCGTTAATTTTACATTGAAAAGACAAAAAAAAATCCTTATTACGGGAATCACAAAATACAAACGGTTACATATTCTTTTTCGCTTCTTCCTTGCTAATTAGAAGCCAAGTCCAAATTCAATC
>CANUEP010027543.1:0-100113 GCA_947857235.1 Jatropha podagrica
CCTTGACTATTTCTTGTTTATTACGTTGTTGGTTATTTATTTAGCACCACTGAGTCTTCCACTCAGCGCGTTGATTTTTATCACGCGCAGGTTAGGAGCGGAGGGTGTTCTTCAAGACCAGAAGAGGAGCATCAGAGTAGATATCACATTAAGGGTAGGATATTTTGTAAATGGTGATTTTTGGCATGTATATAAATATTATGTTGTGAAGGCTGGATGTAAAAGGTTTATAATATATTAATAGTTATAATTATTTAAGGAAATAACATCTTATTATATTTTTTGTGTATGATGATTATAGATTCTTTGAAAAGAATGTGTTTCGAATATTAAGCGTATGTTGCTGGATATTTAGAAGTGCTTGTGGTATGTTGTGTTGAATTGGAGTTTTGGGGGTTTGGAGAAAATTGGAAGTGTGTATATTTTCTTTGTGTGGCAAGTTAATTTTTAGTGGAAACTCTTGCGAAATTTCCGTAGGAATTTCTTTAACATTATTTCTATATATAATAAAAAAACAAAACACAAAACAAAATGTAAATTACTTGCCTCTTTATGGAAATTTAACCACTCCTAATTTGTGATCTAGCTTTAATAAGTGACATAAGACGGTGCTCCGGCACCAATTGTGGCATCCGTCGTCTGGTTCTTCGGGATTGGCCGGTGGGTGTTACAAGGACATTCTTAATCTAACTAGGATTATGTAACGGTTATAGACAAGGAAACCTGAATCATTATCCTAATCAAATAAGGATTACTAGTTAGATTAAGAATGTAAATACGTAATTCTAATCAAATAAGGATTACTAATATGCTCCTCAACTCTGTACCAAGCGGGGGGCAAAAGAAAAATCATTTTCGAAGAGTTTGATTCACCTCAATCCTTTGTCAACATTGCCATTCATTCTAATCTATGATTGTGTATTTATTGACATAGTAAGGAATTTAACTATGAAAGCTTCTGGAATTACAACGCTTAATTGGGATTGGCATTTATTCATCAGCCTGTCTATGGCATGCCATTGCAGCTCTAATAGAGCTGAAGAGGTTCAGAGTTGGTTGACAAAAGGGAATAGTTGATATCATTTAAAGGGGTAGAACAGTGTCGACTTGATAGAATGCTAAGCTCGGGCTTGACTCAATTGGCTTGAAACTCAACTTGAAGATCGAGTTTTAATTTTCATACTCAAGCTCAGGTTAACATAGATGTTTTAAACACTCAAATTCAACTTCACTATATTATTCTTAAAATCTCAAATCATATCTGAACAGTGGGTCGTAGCAACCATCTGCAACTGGAACCTGCAGTTTAAGGGCAGATTTCAGGTTAAAATTTAAAAATCTTAAACCAATGGTTTATCAAAGAGACCATGTCTTGGAGGCAATGGCCCCCAGCACCCCGCCATTAGTGTCCACAACCGATGTCCTCCTATTTTGATAAGGACGTATAATCCTTTTATATATATATATATATATATATATATATATATACACACACGAAAGCTGAAACAAAGAAAATGTTTGAAAGTCTTCTCTTTGTTCGGTATTTTATTTTTCTTTTTTTATAAATTTTTAAAATTTTTCTTTATTTTTTTTATTGTGATTGGACGATTTAAATATTTTAATTAATAATTTATTATAAACTATGCATATTAAATTACTTAAATTATTAAACCTTATGTATATATTCATTTTTAAAATACGAGATTTGAATTGTTTTAATTATAAACTACCTAAAATTTAGCTGAATTTTTAATCGAAACACATATTATAGTTTTTCTATACAACACTGCTCCTTAAATGGTTTGTATCTCTTTCCTCAGTACTTTCTTCTTTTATTTTTTTAGTTTTTATTATTTTTTATTTTATTTTATAGCACGATATTTCATTTGACCTGCATATTGTCACTGTTTCAAGGATGGTGACTCTGGAATGTGAAGATGGAGAAAGCATTGTGAGAAAAGTAGATCCCGCCATTGATTTAGCTCTTTTGTGTTTCTGTGTTTCTGATAAGGTGAGAACCGGATTTTGTTGTTGTGTTCGAATTTCTAGACATCATTCATTTAGATTATTTGGTGAGCTGAATTTTACATTTTTTTAAACTGTTATTTTATTTTTGTAGTTTTATTTTATTCTATTCTTTACATATCAGTAATTCTATTTTCTTTTTCCCCTTAAATTTTAGGGATGTATATTCAATGGTTATTCCACTTCTTATCTCTTCTGCTATGTGCCAAATTATTGATTGTACAACTAAAATACTTTATTATTTTTTTGCTTTAATGTCTTAATTGCTTGGATGTTTTATAGTACAGGGGATTGTCATTATACTAATTGGTCTTTAGGTTAGACCCTTTAACCTTATCTTTAACTATTCTTTTGTATTATAGTTTTTTTAACATTTGTCTTTTTAATTATATTTTCTACTTTTTTATTATAGCTTTTACGCTTTATAATTACATTGCTTTGTAATATTTTTAAAGCAGTAGTAGTATAAGATATAGTTTTTAGCAACACTGCATATCCCAAAAATATATCATCATTTGGCCAAACATTGTAAAATTTGCAAAGCAACATGAACAAACTAAATTTGCAGTATAATATATCGTTATTTTTTAGGGTATATTGATGATTATGATAAACTTGAACAAACTAAATTTGCGAGATTGATAACTAAGTAATCAATATCAAAGATAATTATTTTGTTTTAATTAAATATTAAATGATTGGTAACTTGAGTTTAAACTTTAATTGGATTGTATTTTCAAGATAATTTAATTATTAATGAAACATGAGAAAGGACACTAAAGGTGTAAACGGTATTTCACTGGCATAATCAGATACAAGATTCCGCTTTTATTCTAAAGTTATATTTTCTCATGTGCTTGTACGACTATAGTACTAATTGTAAATGACTCTTGACTTTGTTATTATTGCATGTCTATTATTAATTATTTATATTTGATAGTTAAATAATAAATTTTTTTACATTTTTTTATGAATTTATCTCTAACTCAAATTCTAATATAGTTATAGTATTTAAATATGGCTCTAACACATTTTATTAATTAAATTCTAATCAATTTATAGTGTTTAAATATGACTCTAATACATTCTATAAATTAAATCCTAATCAATACTCTCACATTAAATTTAATTTAAAACATTCTAGAAACAAATCAATTTAATTTGAATTTTTATTAAAATGTTAACAAAAAATATTATTAAAATATTTAATAGTTTAATTGATGTTTTTATTTATTTATTGTATATTAATTATATTAATAATATTAAATCTTTAACATATGTAGGTAGTAAAAAACTATTAGTTAAAGTAATGAGATGATACATAAATAAATACATAAATATAAATTTTTATAATTAAATGTATATAAAAATATTGAATAAAAATATTTCAAGAATTCTTCTTTTATTGTATATCCCTTTAAAAAATTTAAAAAAGCTAACTCTATTTTTGAGATTTTAAAAACATTTAGTTATAAAAAATGATTGAATAAATATTCAACTAAAATATAAAAAAAATAAAATTCTAGATTTTCACTCCTTTCATCTTTCTAATTTTTTTAAAAAAATTTTAGTATTTTATTTTATTTTATTTTCCTACAATTTGATTGGATTTCAAATATATTTTAAATTTTTTTACAATTATTTTAACGATGTAAATTATTTTATTTTATTTAATTAATATTTTTATATTAATTGAAGTACCGCGCACAAAACGCAGATTAACGACGTAAAACATTGATTACAAAAATAAAAATGTCACCCATTAGCGTATATCCAATAGATAATGTTGTTTTGTCATTTTATTAGGTTTAATAAGTCAGAATAACATTACGAGTATACAAAATGAAATAATTCTTCTCTTAGTTCACCAAATTACTACAAATTCTTATGGTGAAGAATACTGTCGTTAACGTTTTAAGTAATTATTTTAAAAGATCTAAATAGTATTGTAATTACACTTTGAGACTCTTTCATCCAAATTGCTATCTTTTTCCATTTATGTTGGTTCTTTTCTTTTAAAAGTCTTCCCTCTGAACCTCGACCTCTCTCTATAAACGCTCTGTAATCCTTCCTTCTTGTATTTGGTTACCAATGGCAAAATTAAGTAAAAAAAGGTGCAGTAGTAGTCATATTGCTGCAAATACAGGTAAAGCTAGATGAAGATAGAGACATGTCTAGAACTTTATTATTTTAAGCGGTTGTCTCATGAACTGAAGTTTTCAAATATGGACTTTGAACTTGACCATTGGTATTCCTGTTGTCATTGTCTTTTTTGTTACTGCTATCAAATATCAACACCTTCGACTTGGTCACCATTCTCCATTTTTTTATCTTCTGCAAACAAATCCACTTTCGTTTTTCGTGGGAATAGTGAGAATTGTGTTTTCGAATTTTCGAATATTTAATATTTTTAAAAGAATTGTGTTTTTTACAAACTATCAATAAATAGTGAATTATAAATTCGTTAAATATAGTGAAATTCACTATCAAAATTAGTGCACATTATACCTATTATTTCTAATATTTACTAACATGGCTAGCACCAAATCATCGAATATTCAATCTCCATTTCTAAACGACATCGTTGAAGCCTCCATTTACTACAAAAGCCGTACGTCGTGCCTATAAACGCAACTCCGGTTGTAGAAGGTACTTCGTATTTTTCATGTCTCTAAATCATATAAAAAATCATCACACCTTTATTGAAATTCACTGTTTATTTCTATTATATTTTATTTCTAAATGAAAGGCCTGAATCATTGATGTAATTAATTATAATTTTAACAATATTTAATATTTATTGATTTAAAATAATTTTATAAATATTTGATTCAGAAAGAATTATAGAATTAAAAGAGATTTGATTATATTGAAATATTTGGTCAGAAAAAGATTTAGATTAAATATTTAATTACTTTTTAATTATATTTAACTATACCAAATAATTTTTTAAAGATAAAATTAGGTATTTTATGCAAATTTAAATGATAAATTGTATAAAAAATTAATTTTAAACAAATTATATATTGTGTTCAAATTCAAAGTTAGAAAACATAAATACAGACAAATGCATTTTAGCATTTAATAGTCTTTTGTTTTTTATTATGAAGAGAAATTTTCTATCGTTGGCAGGCATAATTTATACTGACCATATAAAATGTAAATATAAATAATTAAATGTATAGATAGAAAAGGCCAAAATTCTTCCAGAAAAAGATAAGAATTAAAGAAATATATATATATATATATACATATATATATATATATATATATATATATATATATATATATATATATATATATATATATATATATATATATATATATATATATATATATATTTAATCCGAGTGCTAACTTGCACATTATCGGTCGGAAGATATTCGGTTCTTTTTCAAAGATAATTTCGGTAGCCATTTTTTAAATGACACGACACTACGTAATATTTTAAAATTCATTAAATTAGTGAAAACTGTTATGGTAGAGAAATTGAATTTAAAATCTCTCACTCGTCAAATAAATGAAAAATCAATCAAACCAAATTTGATTGACATTTTAACTAATTTTTTTTAATATAAAAATTAATTATGTAATACCATGTAAACTTTATGTATTCTGCAATTTATTTTACCATGGCTCGTTCTTATAAATCTTAATTTAGTAAAGCCTGGTTAGACTCTAACCATTTATATATGTTCTACCATGAAAAATAAGACTTATTTATCGTTTATCTCAAAATCAATGGTAATTTATGAAGATAGTTATTGTATTTTGAGACAAAATAATTTATTATTTAAGACAAAACAACCACTCTAAAATGGCTTATAGTTTGGAAGGAAAGGAGTGCATACTTTCTCGTTTAGCACAGTTTAGAAAAAATTTAAAATTATAGATAATCGCTCTGTACTTATCTTCTATCATATGGCACAATGTTAAACAGTTAGGCTATTTTTGATATTATGTAATCAACTATGGAATGAGATGAGAACTTATATTACATGATTGATTATGATAAGTCACAAAAATGTATATGGTTATATATATATTTTTTATTATTTCAGTTATGTTTTGAACTACCCTTACTAATAAATTAGTCTCATTATTAGTAGATTTTTCTATTTTTTATCTTTACCATGAGCTGAACTAATTCCTACTATTTTAGGTAAAGAAATCGGAGGAAATAAACTTTGTTTGATAATTTCACATTAATTTAATTTATATTCCTGGAGTAATATTGAGAATGATTACTTAATATGTCACTTGAAATCCTTAAAATGACCTTAGAAATGACTGTTCGATATGTCATATGAAATTTATACTATCGAAATGACCTTAGGGATGATAATTCAACATGTCATTTGAAACTGAAAAATCAGCTTTTTGCATGATTAACAGTGTCGTTGCACAGCTATAACTAAGTTTTCCTTTTGCAACACCTTTAGCCCACTTGGTTAGGTACACATCTTATCCTTTGGCAATGAAAAAATTGGTAACAAAAAGATGGACAATTGACAAGAAAGGAAACAAATAAAGCAGGAACAAGTTGCCTCTTCTCTTAAAAAAAAAAAGCATACTCTCTCTTGAAAAAATTCTTTTAAAACAAGTGATTTTTGGGCATTGGCTCTCTCTCTCTCTCTCAGCATTTTCTTTTCTTCTCTCATAACAACTATTCCAATGATCATTTCGTAGCGCCCTCTCTAAACCAACGCAGGCTGTTTCTTTCTTTCTTTATTCCTATCTTAGCTTCTCAATCACCAATCAACAACCATTTTCTATTTTGTTTCCTTTTCACTCACAGCCCCTCACATCCAAAAGCAAAAATACCACTTCAGAAGGAATAATCAAAGGAGCTTGCAATTCAAAGGAGAGAAAGCTTGCTGGATCGATAGGAAGAGACACAAAAGCTGGACATCAAGACTTTGATATAAAGCTCATGTGCAAATTAAATAGTAACAAACCCAAGTCTAATTGTTATTCAATGCTTTTGTTTCTCTATTTTTATTGGAGTATTATTATGGATATTGTATTAATTTTTATGCTAGGCTAAATCTAAATCTAGTTTTGGGAACTATTTATTAAATTAATATCCAAGAATGGTTTGATTTATTTTTATTTATGCCTAAGGGTTTCAGATTTAATATGTTTAATCTTAATGCTTGTGGATATGTTGGGCCCCATATTTGCATGATTTTTAGGCCAACTTGTATGATTGAAAAATTGACTTATTAGTCGGACCACACATATTAAACTTAGAAAAACAGACCTATGGATAGGTTGGATTTCTTCAAGGACTAAAGGATTAACACCTACTTAATGGGTTTCAATCAACGTAGTACCACAAAAGTAAGTACCATTTTGATTCTAACACGTACATTTAGCCTTGCAATAAGAATTTGGATATTTTAAGTTAGTCCTCCTTCAGAAATAGGCATAGACCATTAAATTAACCATTCGTAGTACGCATTAAGCTAATAAATATCTCATAGCTAGATTATCTTAATATTTGATTATTTAAATCTTCAAAAATTGTTAGTGTAAATCTCTTGTTTTAATTTGTGATTATTTAGATTTTATTGTAATTATTTATTGCTTGACGAAATATTAATTTACGGTAGTCTTGATAATTATTGAACATAAAAATTAGTAATCTATTCCCCAATCCCTGTGGATTCGAGAACCTTTTTCTCTATATTACTTGTACGGCCCATGCACTTGCAGAATACGCACTCATTGCCCATCAGATTACATTATTTTATTAAAATTTTTTTGGACAATATAATGTAATTGAAATTATATGTATAATCTTCATTATTTAAATTGATATAATATTCATCACATTAAAAAAAACATGTATTGTCTATTATATCAAGCACATGTAATACTCATGTAATACTAATTACATCAAACACATGTAATACTAATTACATCAAGCTACTCTAATAAAAACTCTATCATTCAACGATGTTTAACATTACCATCTCACCATCACAACCACCACCACCATTCCATCACCATCACCATCTCAACCATCCTATCACCACCATTACGCCATCACTACCACCATTGCTCCACTACAACCACCACAGTTATACTACGATCACCGTTTGACTATAGCTCCACCACCCCACCACCACCATCGTGTCACCACTATGACTACTGCTCCACCACTCTCACCATTATCACCATCACCACAACTACTTCACCACCTCAACCACCATCGCTTCACCATCTCAGTCATCACCGCTCCACCGTAAACACCACCTCGGACATAGCCTTAAAGTTAGAACTAGGAGATGTAAACTTTTTAATCCAACACCTTTTTTTTCTTAAAAGAAAAAGAAAATGACTTCTAATTTTTTATTATTTTTATTTTTTGTTTTCCAATCTTTTTTAGATTATGAATTATTTTTTATAATTTTTTATATAAATTCAGGATCAACATATAAATAATTAATAAAATAAATTTTTATGCATAAATAAAGATAGATAAAATAATATCAATAATAAGAAATTACTATCAAATTAGATCAAAATACCTTGTAATATGAGAATTCTAATCAAATATGATACTAACTTGTATCACAAGCATTTTCTAAACATGTAGGCCTAATTCCTATTTTTCCATATACATTTAAATTCAAATGCTGAAAAAATTAAATTCTTATAGAAAATAAAACATTTTAAATTATATAATAATATTCCCCTAAAAAAATTGTATAACAATATTATTTTCATAATTATCTTATTTTTCTATAAAATTTTTATTGTTATCTAAATACGACAATTTAATTTTCGTTTAATACTTTTCTGAAATTTTACTTCTCTATAAAATTAATTTTTTTTATAAAAAAAAGTTGAATTCTGATAACTAAACACCATCTTAAAGCAAGTTTTTGAAATGATAATTTCATTATAATCAAGTGTTAATTTTTAAAAAGAAAAATATTAAGAATTTAAGAATTTAGAAAACTAAAGAAAATGAGATATTATCTACTGAATATTTTATATTTTTTTTTAAATCTATGGCAAAATGTCCTTATTTGGAAAATTTTTAAAAGACATTCTATGACTTTACTATTTTAAGGGGTAGGCATGTACGTACAGAAGTCAATTTTCAAATTTGTACTGTGGCCCTGACAATTAGTTTTCGTTTTTTTGTTCTCATTGTTTTTTTTAATATTATATTAAGTTATAAAAATATAAATATGAACAGTTGACACTTGGTGAGTATTCCACTAAGTTTGATACTCTGAAGCGGTGGCCCAAGGGAGGAAGATAAGGCCTAAGCTATTGGCTGTTGCTGTCTCTTGGAAGCAGATATGGGAATCATTAGCTCGTCCCGCTCCGAATCACCGGACATCCAAGCTCCGCTCCTAAGCGACACCGTCGAAGCGTCCGTCGACTACAAAGGCCGCCCTGCCTATAAATCCAACTCCGGTGGCTGGAATTCCGCCTTCTTCATAATTGGTATAAAATTTATCTGTCGACGCCTCTGATACATCAATTACATTAATTGTTTTTTTTTAATCTGTATGTTGCTATAGGGGTGGAGGTTGCAGAGAGATTCGCGTATACTGGAATAGATTCAAACTTAATTACGTATTTGACGGGGCCACTTGGTCAGTCGACGGCTACTGCAGCGGAGAATGCGAACGCGTGGTCGGGAACGGCGTTATTGCTGCCTCTGTTAGGTGGATTTATTGCGGATTCTTTTCTCGGGAGATACCGCACCATTCTTGTTGCGTTTCTTATCTATGTTTTGGTAAATTTCTTCCTCTAATTTTGCTTTTAATCTATGGAATTTCAGTTTCTTCCTCTCTTAGTGGAGAACATGCAAATGGTCTGTAGCTGTAGCCTGTAGATAACGTTTCTTCCTAAGCAGATAATCAAGGCTATAGTTCATAATTGACTATCCTCCAAATTATTTCAAAAAAAAAGAAAAAAAGAAAAAATAAAAACTATCCTCCAAATTAGCTGTTGGAATCTCAGCTCTCCTTTAAAGCTTTTTGGCACCACTCCAAGCTTAACCTTCTCTTGTTGTCCCAGAATCCATAGCCTTTGCTGTCAGTGGTAGCTTGCTAACAGTTGTTTTTGTGAAGTTGTGTTGAGTAGGTTGGTGGTTTGGTTCGGTTTGAACAAAGTAACCGAGCATTTTAAATAAGTTCAGTTCAATTTACTACCTTAAAAATTCAATCATCTCGGTTTTTTTGAAAATTCAAACTGAATAAAAAAACTCAATACTGGGGCTGAAGTCCAAACCAATTCAAACAACCTACAGCCCCAGATTTAAAAAAAAAATGGTAATTTAATTTGATTTTATAAAATTTAAAAATCGAATTTTTGGTTTGATCTATTATTTTGAGGCTAAAACCATCAAAACGAACCAAACCATTCTATGTATGTTTTGAACTTTTAAATTCAATTTAATTTTTAATTTTTTTAAATGGAAATTTCCTTTGCTTTGAACAATTTATAATGAAGAGTAAATTATGAAATTAATTTGTATTGGATAATAATTGAATAATAATTTCATATAAATTAGATAAATTATATAATTATTTTAGACAAAGTTCTTTCTTTTAGGGGATTATGCAAAGTTCAAATGTTAAAGATTTACGGAAAATTAGATTTATAGAATTATATTGTGAGCAAACCTATATTTTTTTATAATTTTTTTTAGTAATAAATGTAAGATATAAAATTTAAATTTTATATTGATAAATTGTTTAATTAACCTCTTATTGAATATATAACTTTTTATATACCATACTGGGAATAAACATATAAAATATCAATTTAAAAGATTTTAACAGCTATTTAAAATAACCGAATACATAGGACATTGTGGCAATCTAAACTATAAAATTAACCTTGCAGCACTGTGAAGTTAATTTTTTGTGCTAATTTAACACTTTCTTACATAAAATAGTAAATTTAAAATTTTTTTTGGCTTTTATTTACAAAATATTGATTTGATACGATGTTTATACAACTTGAAATTATAATTTTATATTTTTTAATTTTTCAATAAGTGTTTAATTGATTTAATTTTATAAATTTAAGCGTTAAATGAGTCAAATAAAGTATTTAATAAATATAAATTTATAAGTTAAAATATTCAACGAATCAAAACAAAAGTTGAGGTGCCAGAAGGTTTTTTTCGTCAAAAGCACATGAGTGAATTTATGTATTTAGCCTATTTAAAATTATGTGTATATTATGGCATAATTTCTGGTAATTCATTTTCCATTTTTAATATAATATTTTTTTTCTTATTAACTAGATGGATGAGAAAACTTTTTTTTTAAACCGCCTAAACGGTTGAGTCAAACCAAACCACTTGGTTTGATTTAAATTTTGTCTAGTCTTATTCCGAACCAAAAATCTAGAAATAACAATCAAATTAATTGAATTGACTGAAATTTATATGTATTATTTTAATAATATTATAATTTTTTATTTTTTTATAGTCAAAACCCAATAGAATTAAATTGAATCAAATTATTAAAATAAAAAAATCAAACAAAAAATAATTAAAATCAGATCTGATTCGGTGTTTGTTAAGCAAACCGAATGGTTCCTAACAATTGAACCAAACACATTCCTTTTGAGAGCCTGTACGCTATCTACTTGGTGTTGGTCCATTTAATTGGTGGGATATATCTACCTGATAGTGGGCTGCTACTATTTTCCACCACTTACTAATAAGTTGCACAGATCCATAAAAAACTTAGTCTAATTCTGATTTTTCATGGCTTTAATTTTAAAATTTATGCCATGTTTTGAATTTAATCGCAGGGACTTGGCTTGTTGACTGCATCGGCTATACTCACTTCTCGCAGTGCTTCTGATTGCCCAGGTACTAAAATGGTCGCGTCTTTATTCTTCTTCTCTCTCTACTTAGTAGCACTTGGACAAGGTGGACAAAAACCTTGTGTTCAGGCCTTTGGAGCAGATCAGTTTGATGGACAAGACCCAGAGGAGCGCAAAGCCAAAAGCTCATTTTTCAATTGGTTGTATTTCGGCACTTGTGCTGGCATCTTAGCAACACATCTAATATTAGTATACATCCAAGACAACCTTAACTGGGTTCTTGGATTTGGAATCCCATGTATTATGATGGTCATTTCACTATTCATCTTCTTACTTGGAGCTAAGACATATCGTTATAGTGCCAATGTAGAAGATAGAAGTGCATTTTTGAGAATTGGTCGGGTATTTATTGCAACAATTAGGAATTGGCGAACTTCCCCTTCTGCAATAGCTTTAGAGGAAGAAGCTTATGGAACACCACCTCACTCTAGTTCAGAGCAATTCAAGTAAGAGAAATAACTTTTCTGTCTATGTTTTTCTTTTTTTCCAATAGGGACCCTTGCAGCTCTTTAATATATCAATTTGGATACTCTTAATTGCCAGGTTCCTAAACAGAGCCCTGCTCGCACCGAGTGGCTCAAAGGAAGATGTGAAGGTGTGTAGCCTCAGTGAAGTCGAAGAAGCTAAGGCAGTACTTGGGCTTGTTCCAATATGGGCTACAAGCTTGTTATATGCTGTTGTATTTGCACAATCCACAACTTTCTTTACTAAGCAAGGAAAAACTATGGACAGGTCCATTACAAAGGGTTTCGCCATACCACCAGCTTCACTTCAATCTTTTAGCACCATTGCAAGTGTTTTATTCATTCCAATCTATGACCGTGTCTTTGTTCCTGTTGCAAGGGCTTTAACCAGGAAAACTTCTGGCATTACAATGCTTCAGAGGATTGGAATTGGGATGGCTTTATCATCTTTCTCTCTGGTAATTTGTGCCCTGGTTGAGACGAAGAGGCTCGAAATTGCGCAAGAATATGGACTGGTCGATATGCCAAATTTGACAGTTCCGATGAGCGTGTGGTGGTTAGTTCCTCAGTATGTCTTGTTTGGAGTATCTGATGTGTTTACGATGGTTGGTCTGCAAGAATTCTTCTATGATCAAGTACCTAGTGAATTAAGAAGCGTAGGCCTTTCTCTCTACCTCAGCATCTTCGGCGTAGGAAGCTATATAAGTAGTTTTCTTGTCTCTGCTATTGAGAAAGCCACAGGTGGGGAAGGCCGTGACAGTTGGTTCGCTAATAATATGAATCGAGGGCATCTCGATTATTTCTATTGGCTACTTGCAGGTATGAGCACAGTACAATTGCTTGCTTACTTCTATTTTGCTAAAAATTATGTGTATAAATCCACAGCTTCATCCGATGAGTCGTAATAAAATATTATGTAATATAATCAAATGCAATGTTTATTTAAAAACATTTGATTATAGCGCATTACATTTTATTACAAAATATAAAATGAAGTACTAATGTGAATGCAACATTGTTAATACGATACTTCTATTGTACTATTGCAATTATTATATACTATGGCAGGGAAAAAATAGAGGAGAATGTACAGATAAGCAATTACTTGTACGATAATGTTAATTTAATGCATTACATTACATTTCAAGTTTCTCTTAATGTATTTGTAATAATTGTATTATAAAATAGCTTTAAGTGATTTCATTCAAGTTATATGTAATTAAATGTAAATTATTTAAGGTGTTGGGTGTCAAAATAGGTTTATGTATCAGATTAGATACGGATTCGCCTTAACACGCGGCATGATTAGAGTTTGTAAAAACGAACACGATATGAAAATTTGATAGATTACACAAGTACGACACTCGGATCATGTACATGAAAATTAGACAAAAAACTCGAGCATGACATGTGATTCATATACAAATCACAACCTACTTAACTTGCTTATAATATTTTTAACTTGTAACTTATTTAACTCAAAATACATTTAAAAATAAATTTTCATATATAAAATACATAGATTCTTCAATATTCATAATTAAAATTAAAATAAAAAATCCAATAAAATTCAGTTGAGGATTTATATCTGACAAAAAAAACTTTTCTCTTTTTTCTTAAATACACTGGTCATTTGCCTGATCTGCGTATCAATTCGTGACCGACATTTTTATATTTGAATCATAAATGGATAACCTATTTATGATATGAACTCATTTAATCTCAAACTAACTAGGGGCGGAGGGAGGAGGCCTAGGGGGAGCTCGGGTCCCCCAAACTCCAAACAATTTAAAATTTTCACATGCAAAAAGTGCAAAAAAAAATTATTTTCCTTGATTTGGCCCTCCTTAATTTTAAAAGTTTTCTTTTATCCCCTCTATAATTTTGGGGTTTGGCTTCAACCTTACTCTAACCTATTTATTTCTCATATTAAGCGAATTTTGTTTACATGTTATAATCAATTTTAACACCTCTAATATTAGGTGTATAATTAAGTTCTTTGAAAATATTAAGTTATATCATATTCTAGTTTATAACAAATTATGATAAATTAATTTCTATAATATGTTTAAATATAACAGTATAATAGACCTTCTATAATAAATTTAAATATATTATGATTTTTTATTTAATTAATATATTAAGATTTGGATTTATAAATAAAAACGCTCAAAGATTAAAAAATTAGTGAGCCTAATTTTTTGAAAGTCAAATTAAAAAAGCCCATAATTTCTGAAAAATACCTAGAATTGAATTGACTAATTTTTTACTTATCCGATTCAGCAGTTTTTAACCAATTTTTGACCTATTTTAGCCGGTTCAGTCTGATTTTTAGATGCCCGATTTTTCAATGCAATTCAGACTGCACCATAACTTGGTTCTCGATCGAATCAGCTAGTCCAGTCGGATTTTCAAAACTATGATTTTAATATCCATTTGATTAGTTGTTGATACAAGTTATCGCTAATACCTGGAGATTAATAACAGTGAACCGATGAATATTGATATTTAGTAAAATTTTGATAGCAGAAATCTTTAAAACTAAAATGATTATTAATGGTATATTTATTTTTATACATTATCATGCATTTTAAATTTAGGATGAACGTAATATTTTTAATGTAACATAAAAACGGTTCTAACTAAATTTTTAAAATAAATATTTAGTAGAAATTTGTTATTTTTAATGATTATATATAAGACAATTAAAAATTTAAACTTCAAAAATATAACTTTATTATTAACTATTTTCATAAGTTAAAGAATAATATAAATATAAGTCAACCAAAAATTTTATACGAATAAGTTTTAAAATGTGAACAACTAATTGAGATTTTATCAGTTATCAGTTTTCTAATTGAATTTATTATCAAAATATCTATAATTTAGAGGACATTTGATTCAGCTGATTCGTGCAGCTGATAGCTGATTTGCATTTAAACTAGATTATAAATGTTTGATAAAAATTTTAATTAGTAGTTGATAATTGATAGAAGTATTAATCAACTGATTGATCTACTAATTTCGTTGGTTTTGGAGCTTTTGCTATGAGTTTGTAGTTGATTTATGTCTATTTTATATTTCGACTTCATTAACCTTTTAAAAATAATTAATAAAAAAATTATTTTTTTCTAATTATTAATTTTATCATTTTATTTATAGTTATTTAGAAATTCATCAAATACATATTTTAACTCCTGAACTTTCAAAAAAAATTTTTGTGACACTCTGAATTTTATTTTTTATAATAATTATACACATTCTTGTACTAAAAGTAATAATTTTAAGATTTTTTTAGTTTTATATGCAAAATATTGGTTTGGTATGGGGCTAATGCAATGTTTGGAATAATAATTTTTATATTTTTTAATTATTCAGTCAAGTGTTTGATCGATCTAAGAACATCTAGATGAAGACTTCATTAAAGTAAATTGTGATGCGAGCTTCACAACTAATGGCAAAATGCTTGTCTGGGTGTGATAATAAGAAATGAAGATGGTGCAATAATGGCAGCAACATATAAGCAGATTGAAGGTGCATTCAAGCTAGAAGAAGCTGAAATGGAAGCAGTCTTATTTGTTGATAAGCTTTCTAGAACTTTATCTTTTACTAAAATAACTGTGGAATCTAGTTGCTTATCGGTGGTTTGTCAATTTGTCTTTAGGCCTTTCTCTTCCATTGAAATAGGAACACGTTTTTGGAATTTGCAACTGTTAGCCTCTCAATTTAATTTATTTTCTTTGGATTATGTTAATCGAGTGTGTAATAAACCAGTTCATCAGTTAGCTCATCTTGCTTTGGATGATATACTAGCTGGAAAACGTGGGTGGAGAGATGCCCATCATCTGTTGTTGTTTTTGTTGACTTTGATAGCTTAACTAACACTTTATAAAATTGGTAGTTTCATTCTCAAAAAAATGAAAAACTATATACTTTGGTCATTTTACATTTTAATAACAACTACTACTAAAATTTTATCAAACAATAACATTTATAAGCTAATCGCTATTAGCTATCAATTATTAATGATCTTTATGAGGTATCACCTACCAACTATCAGTAATCTTTATATATTATTTTCTAATATGAACAATTAAATCAAATAGATCTCTAGTTATTAGGTACGAATCAGCTATCAACTGTATGAATTAGCTGAATCAAATTGCCTTTTAATGACAAGTGACCATAACCCAAGTATCAAACTTTCTTTTCTTAACTACGTATAAATACGTCAATCTCCATCCACTATCATATCATATCCCTAATTTCTTTCCACATATATATTGTACTTTCGGCACTCTACCTATTAGATTTTCAATCCAAACCTCACAAGAAAATCTGTTTTATGATTAAATTTCTTTTATATCATAAAGGAAAATTTAAACAAGAGTTGAATTATACTTTAACATTATATGATAATTAAAAATAAAATTGGAGCTCTTTAAAATTTGGAGAGACAAGTATATACATTTCCTAAAATATAAATAAAATTTAGGAAAGAAAAATTGATTCAAGTGGTGTTTTCTCAAATATTTCAAAATCAGGTTTTGTTCTGTTGAATAAATAAATATGATTAATAGAATCCCTCGTTGAAAAAATCAAAAAACAACAATAATTAAAATCCAAAACAAAATAAGGACGAAATAAATAAAATATTTTATGAAAATATCATCCACTTGCTTCCCGGTTCTGCTATACAAGTAGTTATTCTGTTATTTTGCTTCTTGGCTAGCCATAGAGAAGATAGCTCGGTTCTGGTGGCTGTTCTAGGTTCGCCCCCTAGCTGCAGTGATGGCCACCATAACCGACTCGTCGGACATCCAAACTCCACTTCTATATGACACCGTAGAAGTCGCCGTTGACTACAAAGGCCGTTCGGTCTTTAGATCTAGTTCTGGTGGCTGGAGATCTGCCTCTTTCATAATAGGTAAATTAGACATTAATTAATCAATTAGTATTTTTAGTCTATTGATTAATTTTTTTATATATGTCTTTTAAGGCGTGGAGATGGCAGAGAGATTCGCGTATTACGGAATAGCTTCGAATTTAATTACTTATTTGACTGGGCCGCTTGGTCAGTCGACGGCTACTGCGGCGGCGAACGTGAATGTTTGGTCGGGAACCGGCTCGTTGCTGCCTTTGTTTGGTGCATTTGTTTCTGATTCGTTCTTTGGGAGATACCGTACCATTGTTGTTGCCTCTCTTATTTATATCTTGGTAAATTCCTCTCTCATTTGATTTATTTTCACTTCTGTATTTCCAGTTTCTTAGTATAAGATATACTATAAGTGAATTACGCGATTTCGCCTTATATATGTAACTGTTGCTGTTGATGGGATTGTATCACCAATGAGCTTCTTGTATGGAAGTTCCTATATGAAACCAAATTTAATCCAGTTTCACCCCATATTATTCTTCTTTATCTTGAGCTGATTTAACTTAAAATAAAATGGAATTTTTCAAAATTATCTAAGTCAAAGAGTATATTATTAAGGCTTTAGTTTAAGAATTGGCCATCCTCCAAATTAAATGTAAACACTACTGCTTTCTTCACTTTTTGTCCCACTCAAAGCTGTATAGTTTAAAGCCATTGAGTCTATCATAAATGGTTGCTTATAATTGTTATCGATTGTGGATAACTAGTTGTTGAGGACTGTTGACTGTTCATTTTTTTGGTGAAACTATTGTTAACTGACATTGTTTATAGACCAAATTACCATTAAGGATATGAGATGATTGTATTTATATCTTTTCATTTGTTATTTTTTATTGACTTGTTCAATCCAAAAATAGCTAAAAGTATTATTTAACAAAGTCACAATTAATTTTCTTTTAGATTTGGTAATAAATTTTAGTTCCAAATATGAATATGATAACTAATTCAAGTATTGTGAATGTAAGATATGTTGCCTACAAAAATTTCATTCAAAATTCAATTAAACTGCAATAGCGACCAAATGAAAAGGTGAAAAAGCCCCATATTAGAGCCATTTTACTCAACAACTGCTTGGAATCCCAATTGCCAATTGAAAGATGTACTATTGATCCAAATATACTCCTATGAAAACCTCTACAAAATCTAATTTCTTGACCAACACTTTAATTGTTGGGATGTATCTGATTTTGGAACCATCAACATTATACGGTGGAAGCTGCTAAATAGCTGGTTACTCCCTTTTCTTGACCATTTTCTAATGCTTTCAAATTTTTATCCTGATCTATTGGAAATAATCATCATGCATGTTTTAATGGCTTTGGTTTTAAGATGTATGCCATGTTTGGAGTTTAATCACAGGGACTTGGCTTGTTGACTCTATCAGCTACGCTTGCTTCTTCTCACGGTGCTTCTGATTGCCCAGGCACCAACATTATCAAGTCTTGTTCTCCTAGTTCATTTCAAGTAGTTTCATTCTTCTTTTCTCTGTACTTGGTAGCACTTGGGCAAGGTGGACATAAACCTTGTGTTCAGGCCTTTGGGGCAGATCAGTTTGATGGGCAAGATCCTGAGGAGTGCAAAGCCAAAAGCTCATTTTTTAATTGGTGGTATTTTTGTATGTGTGGAGGCACTTTAGTTTCACTACTGTTCTTAAACTACATACAGGACAACCTAGATTGGGCTCTTGGATTTGGAATCCCATGTATTATGATGGTCGTTGCACTATTCATTTTCTTGGTTGGAACTAAGACATATAGGTATAGTGTCAAAGTAGAAGAGAGAAGTGCATTTCTGAGAATTGGTCGGGTATTTGTTGCAACAATCAAGAATTGGCAAACTTCGCCTTCTGCAATAGATTTAGAGGAAGAAGCTCGTGGAATTCTACCTCACCATAGTTCAGATCAATTCAAGTAAGAGATATAACTTTTTGCTTTTTGGTAATCAGAAAAAGTAGTGATTGCAAATGCATCAAGATGTCCTGAAAATTTTAACATATTTAAAGATCATTTAGGGTTCCTGCACGTAAAAATGATCTGAGCTCTATGATTTCTCTGAAGCAATCAGCTGGATTTATAGCAATTAAAACGTGTGATTTATGTTTGTACTTGCTAGTAACATTCTGAAAAGGCGAAGATGTGAATTTTGAGGAAATGTGTAAGAAAATCACTGTTTAATAACTGGGCAGCAATGGGTTCTAAGCTGTGTTGTTTTTTTCTTTCAAATGCTTTTCAATTATCATCTTGTCCACACAGCTGTGAAAGGCATGCTTGACTATGGTATTGAAGGAACTCTTAAATATGGAATAAAATCATTTATTATTCTGTGATTTTACCTGTAGGACTCTTGCGGCTCTTTACAACACTTAAATATTGAAGCAATAAATAAGTAAAACAGATTTTGATTGCTCCAACATATCAATGCTCGTGTAAGTAATTTAGATTTTCTAATGTGTCAGGTTCCTAAACAAAGCACTGGTTGCACCAAATGGCTCAAAGGAAGGCGGGAAGGTGTGTAGCCTCAGCGAAGTTGAAGAGGCCAAGGCAGTACTCAGGCTTGTTCCAATATGGGTTACATGCCTGATATATGCAGTGGTGTTTGCACAGTCCTCAACTTTCTTTACTAAGCAAGGAGTAACTATGGATAGATCCATTTCAAAGGGTTTTGATGTACCACCAGCTTCACTTCAGTCCTTTATCAGCCTCGCCATTGTTCTTTTCATTCCAATCTATGACCGTGTCTTTGTTCCCATAGCAAGGGCATTAACGAGGAAACCTTCTGGCATTACAATGCTCCAAAGGATTGGAACTGGGATGTTTTTATCTGCACTGTCTATGGCAATTGCCGCTCTAGTTGAAATGAGGAGACTTGAAATTGCTCAAGAATATGGACTGGTCGATATGCCAAATGTAACCGTTCCAATGAGTATTTGGTGGCTAATTCCTCAGTATGTCTTATTCGGAGTTGCTGATGTGTTTACCATGGTTGGTCTTCAAGAATTCTTCTATGATCAGGTTCCTAGTGAATTAAGAAGTGTGGGTCTTTCTCTCTACCTCAGCATCTTCGGTTTAGGAAGCTTTTTAAGCAGCTTTCTAGTTTCTGCTATTGAGAAAGCCACCGGTGGTGAAGGTCATGATAGCTGGTTCTCTAATAATCTGAACTGCGCTCATCTTGATTACTTCTACTGGCTACTTGCCGGTCTTAGCATAGTACAATTGATTGCCTACTTATATTTTGCAAAAAGATATGTATATAGCAGGTGAGGCCCAATACAAAATGCATTTTTTTCCTTGCTATTTTTCCACCTTAGATGGTCATGTATGGTCGATTACGTGCAGCTGAAAAAGTTATATTTCATGTAATAGCAAATATACAACAATTGTATGATGAACGATATGTCTGTTTTACTCAAGATAGCTTGGTATAATAGTTGAAGCGCATTAGATTTTATTGTGGTGATTTCTGGATTGAGTTCTGAAGTCGACATATTGGGGAAAGCTTTTAACATAATCGCTTCCTGATCCAAAAGGGATTAGTAATTCATCTAACCATTAAAAGGGAGATGAGAGGACATTTTATTGGTACCAAAAAAAAATGATATGCCTTTTTTAATGCACAGGAGTTTGAGGTAGTTGCATATTTAAGGGTAAGAATTGGTTGGCTTAATTCAATTTGAAATTAAGCAAAACGAAAAGGCCTGAACGATACACCAGAATGGCTGGTCCTTTGCTGGCTGCATACGAAGGCTGACCCATTGGCCCATTCTGTGTTGGCAAGAGTCATAAACCAAAAAAAGTCTGTTGACAAGAGTCATAGGTCTGGAACAACTCTTGCATCTCAGTGACCCATGCTTAAGACGGGACATTTGTTTAAGAATTAGGTCTATTGCCACTAAAGGTGGCCTACGTGAGGCATACTAAAATCAAATGTAATTATTTTTTTGAACAAAATCAAATTGAAATAGTTGTAAATATGTAAAGAGTTCACCTTAAAGTCATGAGAGCTTCCTTCCAGTCTGGGATTTGATGTCAAGTATTAGTTTGGTAAATCAATCGTAGAGAGCTGTTGGTTGAGAGTGATGGGTCATTATAAGGCTATTGCAATTGCTAACAATTTGGAGATTCTAACTCTGAATCTATTATGGGTTGTACATGCAATTATCATTAGTCTATTGTGTCATATATGCGTTCATATTTTTAATTTTTAATTATTAACCATTGGACTTGAAAATACTATTTCAAATACTTTATTTACAAAATACTCTAAAATAAGGGTTAGAGCTCCAAAACGTAATAGATTAATGGACATATAAGCTTGTTATAAAAATAAATTTAAAAACCATTTTTGTTAATACAATTTAAGCTTAATGCGGGTATGAATGCAGAATGGCAAATGAAAACCCAGTAATGTGAGTGTTATGAAGGTATGGGATTTGGGTTCTTCCCTTTATCAGTAAACAAAGGGTCCACATAAAAGTACTTGATGAAAATAAAACATTAAGAAGCAAATTACAAAATTTTTCAAATTTAAATGACTTTTGGTAGGTGGCGCTAACACATATCAATTTCAATTTTTGTACTTTTTTTAAAGGAATTTGCAATGTAGGGACACTAGCAATTCAAGTGTTTCCTTTTTCTTTTCTTTTCTTTTTTTTGTCATTTTTAAATTTTGAATTTTGCAACAACTTTGGAATTAATGGGCCAAAATAATTATCTAAAGATTTTTTTTGGGTACAATAACATTATTACAAGATTTTTTTTTTTTTTTTTTTGAAAGTTGGTTGAAATCTATTTGAGATAAGAAACATTTTCTCTTTATCATATGCATTAAGAACATGAAAATGTGTTTCTTTGACTGAAAATTGCAGTTGGTTTTTGACTAAGAAGAAAAAAAAAAAAGCTTACAACTTGGACATGAAGCTGTTCCAGTGACAGCTGGACCCATTGTGTGTTTTCTTGGAACAATGAGATTATTTCAAATGGATGAAATGTGAGCTTAAGCTTTAAATTATAGCAATAACAATATAAAAAGAAGTAGCTTTGTTGGAATTTTTTTGAAACCTTTGGGCTTCCAATTTCAATAATTTGCCTATCACAAGCATTAGTTGGATCTTACCTGTCAACCAATGCCAAGTCATTAGTTAGGGCCACTACTTAATCATTGCCACTTTCAAACTAATTGCTTTGGGAATTTAGAGCTAAGATTTTTTTTTATTTTATTTTTAAAAATTCAGTTTCAATTTTGTTTGATTTTATAAAAATCTTAAAAATTATAATACCGATTTAATCTAAAAATCAAAATTCTACTTACATGAAATCTATATTTTATCTACAAAACCACCTCAACTGAATTTTTAAAAAATAATATTATCCTCAAAAAATATAATGAACACGTAGACATACAGTTGTGAATTTTAATGCTTTTAAAAGTTCAATCTCATATGCTTAGAGACTTGATTGATGCAAAAGTTATGGTGGGCTTCATAGTCTAAAGCAAACTATCATCATACTTGTTCTATCTGATAAGCAACTTTTTTTTAATATATCTAAATTTAATATTATTTTAAAATGCAATACACATGAGAGCAATTTGCCTTATTAAAAAGTTTGGTGTAAGTAGCAAAATTTTTCACTTTATAATATTTTAAATTATAAAATGATAAAAAATAAAATTTTATTCAAGTAATTTATTAACTATGTGTATATTAAAAGTATATGTATAGTGGTGTACTTTTATATATAGATTCTATTTTTATATATTACATAGATAAATAATTATTTATAATAAATCATAAATATAAAACAAATAAAAAAATTACTTTCTTATTTCAATAATTAATTAAATTCTAAAAATTATTATCACTGTTGAAAAAAAAAATTAATAATATGTGTGAATTTTTTGATGCGGTCATACAATATATGACTTTTGCTATTGTATTTTTTAGTGAAAAGTTTTACATAATACTTAAGTAGACATATATTTTAGCATTATAACTTTTTCAATATATCTCATTGAGATATAATTTTATAATACATTTCACGATTATTTTATTATAAACATTTTAGAGGTGTCAAAATAGATCACATCACACCCACATGATTTGCCTAACATGCGAAATAAATAGATTATGAATGAGGTTAAATTGGTATAAAAAAATCATAAACATTTCATTCATTTATGATACAAATATAAACATAACGTGTTACAAGTTCATACATGGATTAGGTAAGTGACCTATTTATTTAAGGATAGATATAAATATTCCAACTAAAATCCTATTTAAACTTTATTATTGTATTAATTTTTTACTTTTTGTGAATATTGAAGCATTTATGCTATTTTTTATGTATAAAAGTTTATTATTAAATATAATCTGAGTTAAATAGATTAAAATTTAAAAATATCATAAACAGATTAAGTAGGTCGTATATAGGTCAGTAGGGGTAGCCATGGTTCCAGAACCGCTAGTTTCGATTTCAAAACTGACGATTACGATTCTAAAAAATGTGGAATCAAAACCGAATCAAAAATTGACGATTCCAATTACGGTTTGAAACCAAACGATTACGATTCTAGTCACGATTCCTTAACGGTTCTAAAACTGGTGGTTTTGACTGGTTCTCTGATCAATTTTTAGGCGAATACCATAATTATAAAATAAAAATTAATTAATATTATTTTTGAAATTTTAATATTTATAAAATAATTTAAAAAAAAAAGGTTTGGACAATAATTAGATATGAACTTTAGAGAAATTATTTATCAATAATTTGGACACTAATAAATGAGAGAACTTAGAAAGATTGGACGCAGAGAGTAATAAAGAGAAATAATTTTGTGAGAATAAATAAAAAATAATGGGTATTTACAATAAATCTGAAAAATCAACTTTTTACAAATACTCTTAAAACTAACTGTTATATCGCTATTAGCATGATTAATTTGGGGATTCCACACAAATTTTTAAAAAAGTAAAAAAAAAATTGTGTTGGAATCGCCTGTTTAAGTTAGTGAAACCATCGATTATAATCGGTTGAGAAATTGCTGGTTCCATTTGATTTTGATTGGTTTTTAAAACCGATGGTCCATGATTCCTCAAAACTTGTAATCGAAATCCAACCGCAAGCCCCTAGTTTTGATTTTGATTTAGACCAGTTTCGGTTCTCAACGGTTTTACACGATTTTAGTTTCAGTTTTCATCGATTTTGAATCAACGATTCCGATTCTAAAAACTAGAAAATGGCCATGTTTATAGTCAGCATGATCCACTTAATCTATTTATGGTATTAGACAGGTTACACGAATCGTATACAAGTCAATATGATCCACCTAACACTTTATAATATTAGGCATGTTATATGTATCATGTTCGTAGTATTTATCTAATTTTCGTGTCATGTTTGTATTAACAAATTTGATATGATTATTAAATGGATCATATTCGTATTGACTATAATCACGTTACGTGTGAAGTGAATACGTGTCGATCCCAACACACTAACTTATTTGACACTCTTAATAATTTTATTATTTTTAAATAGTATTATAAAAAATTAGTTCATCATTTTATTGTTTGGGCTTATCATTTGAATTCTAACAACAGTTGTACTTAAAAAATAAAAGTACTCTTGTTTTACAGTTTCGAGGAACTTAATTTTTTATATTTTCTTGATTTCACGTTTGAAACGTTTTCAGATTAAAAAAAATGGAATCCGACGTGTGAATAATTTCGAATCCACTAATTCATACAAATCCAAAATTCCAAATGTTATCTATTCTAACTTCGGAAAACAAAATGAAGCTGTATTTCCTAAAAAGGGAAAAAAAATGACGAAAAGGATGTAATATTAAAAACAATTAATCGAGGATTTATTTATTGAAAATTCAAAATTCTTGTGGAAATTTACCTTTTTTTGAAAATTAAAATTTTGAAAAAAAATTCTAGAAGTGTTACATTTTTATATTTCGTTGTAAATAGAAAATACAATTATTTTGTTTGAATAATATATGAATATATATATATATATATATATATATATATATATAATTCAATAATATTCTTAACTTATTTATATTTTCTTTACTTGATAGTTAGAATTATACCATAAATATATAATTATTAAAATCAAAAAATATTTTTCTAATGACGTATTGACATAAAATACAAAAATTTTTTTGTGGGGATATCAAATTTAAATATTATTTAAAATGTAATTGATAAAATAACATAAGAACGCTTTAACTGAACTATAAAACATGAAAGTTAACCAAAAAACAAAAAAAGAAAAAAGAAAGTTAAGGAAATTTTGATAAAAAATAAATAATGAGAAATTTTGATAATCAAGAGTGCTAATATATTTTACTTTTCATTCATATGTAACCATTTTTTTATAGATGAGAGATTTAATGTATTGAAATAATATTATGGATTAATTTTGTGGTGCAAATGATTTATTCTCGAGATCTCTCGCTCTCTTATATTCTTCACGAGAGATATAAAAATCATCCAAACAACATCTAATTGAATTAATGTCATTGTATACTTAAAAATAAATAATTATGAAAATATGAGTTTTTTTTTCACTTTTCTAATTCTATATAATATATAATTTTAAAAAAGATATGAATAGTTAAAATTTTAACTATTATTTAAAATGTCTTATCTCTAGCCGAAAGGTGAAAGAGAATATTTACGTTGCTTTGTTGAATAAAAGTTTTTCTCTCTTTGTTTTTTCGTCACAATTGTCAAAATAACATGGAAAATTTATTACAATATGATAATCGCCTAATGACAAAAAAAGCCTAAACTTTTACCTTTTTATCAATTTTAGTCGATTTTTTAAATTTTATTAATCAATACCGCTTATTTACTTTTCTCTATAGATTCTAGCCTTCTTTTGTCTTCCGCCAATTTCATACTAATATGATAGTTATCTTTTACAAGTGGGCCCTGTAATATTCAATTTCAGCGTCAAGTCATATATCCATGTATATTAAAAAAATCAAAACTTTAGATTTTTTATCAAATTTGGACAGTTCTTTTAATTTTATTAATTAATACTGTGTATTAATTACTCTCTATCAAATGATTTTGTTATATTGATATTTATTCAATTAAATAGTTTATTAATTATATATATATATATATATATATATGCTTTTACTAGATAAAGTAGTGGGCAAAATCTATATCCATATAGAATTTTTAATCTATTGACACATGACTAATAAACTTATTATAATAAATTAACAGGTTGCAAATTTATTATTTAAATAATATTATTTTCAAAATTTTCAACTATTTTTTTTTTACTTTTGCAATATTTTTCCTCCATATCTTAATGTTTTAATCTTAATTTAACATACAAATAATTTTTTTATTATTTTATAATATCCAAAAATATGAAAATTTATAACTAATTTATTTTAAAAACATAAACTATAATTAAAATCTAGTTAAAATTAATTGAAACCTAAATTCACTGTGCTGAAAAAAAATTTGAATCTCATAAAATAATTTATAAATAACTTCTTTAATGGGTCGAAACTTAAAGATATTACCACTTTTATGAATTTTTTTACGGGCAAATTTTTTCTGTTATAATATTAATTTAAAAGAAAATTTAACATAACCAAGCATGTAAATTTGGTTCATCATACTTCTTCAATACACCCAATTTAGCTTGAAAGTGCTAAATGAAAGAATCTAATAAACTATATATCAAATTGAAATCTCTCCGTAGAAAACTTTTATGAATTGAATAAGAGAATTTTATAAATTTAAAATTTTTTATGTTGCTTTGAAACTAGATAACCACAAAATATCAAGTAAATTTAAAATGTTGTTCAGATAATTAAGCTTTTAAGAAGAAAGTATTTATTTTTTAATTTTATTTTAGAGGAAAACTAAATAAGTTTTTTATTTTAATTATTTATTAAAAGGAAAATTAATATTCTTATTATTATTAAATAATACATATTAGTATTTAATAATAAATAAAATAATAACTAATAAGATATATGAATAATAACTGATGACCTATTTTATAGGTAGCAAATTATTAAAAATTCTTTCAATCCAACGGTTCACAATAAAGTTGCTTAAATCTAATGGCAATGGATGTTTCTCTATCCATACATAATTTTAAGTTTTTGTACTATAGTCTTATATATATGGAAAAATTATGATTTTACCCATGTGTTTTATGAAAATTAATTAGCCTATTCTCATATTTCTAAAAATACACTATTTTCTCCCTAGTCTTTGATTCCATTAAAATTTAAGTCTTTTTGTCTAAATTTTATACTTCTATAAAAAGATGAAAATCCCTTCCAAATTTTTAACAAAAGACAAAATTACCATTCTCTCTTACATATGCAAAAAAAAGTTTCTTCCCTTCTTTTAGTGGCGTCAGCAATGATATTGCAAATGTCAGATTCCTTTGTATTCTTCCTTAATGGCCTGGTTTATGAGCGAAGGAAATGCTTTTGTAATGCATGGAGTAGCGAAGGTTTACATCTTTTTCCTGTTGTTACTTTTGGTCTTGAAGATCACCAATTAATTGGTGGAGTTTGTTGAACTGCAGATGTAATTACAAAGAAAATATAGTGTAAATTAAGCAAATAAATAATAAAAAATATATAATATTTTTAAAACATCACTGAAATACAAATAAATAAAATTTTTAAGGTATTAAAGTGATGAGTATGAAAAATACTAAAATAATTAAGGTATAATGACATAAGTGTATAAAAATATATACATATATCTTAATTTAATAAAAAAAGAAAATTTAAGAATTAAAGAAATACAACTCCAAATCAAATAAATTTAAGTAATAAAAATATGAAATGACTTAAAATGACGTCTAGATTACTACTTAACTGAAGTAATTGAGGGGATAAAAGAAAAGTTTTATTTTTACATGTGGCAATTTAATATTTGCATAACACAATACATGATTCATTCTTCTAAATTAATAAAAGAGAGACAAGTATATTTGAGAAAAGATCATTTTTTCACTTGTTCATATATTCATTTTCGAACTCTAACTTTTCCATTTTATTTTCTTCTCTCTATTATTCTAAAAATTGCTAGGAGATAGCAAATGATTCATTCTCTAACTTAAGAAAAGGGTGACATATATTAGAGAAGAGATTGCATTTTCATTTTCAAATTTGGTTTCTCCTTTTCTCATTTTCAAAGGTTGTTTCATCCTTTCACATTTCATTTCTATCATTCTAACAATTGCTAGATCATTCACCACAAAAATCAAGTGACTCATCATCTAAATTAAGAAAAGGGGAGACAAGTGCACCAAAGAAGACGCTATCTTTTTTTTATTCACACGTTCATTTTCAACCTTAGCTTTTCCATTACATTGTATTCTGTATAAATATCCTCTTTGCCTAAATTTATTTATAATAAAATATTAGAAATATACAAGTATTTCTAGGAGGAATTAAATCAACAAGTGATAGGAAGGAAGAGAAAATAAAAAGGAGTAAAGAGAGGTATGGAATTCAAAAATTCTGCCTCAGACTTTCAATCATATTTTCTTAAGTTTAAATACTTATTTTGATGAAGCAAAGCTTAAAATTTATCTTGAGAATATGTTAATTAATTATTCAAGATGTTAGAAATTGGTTTGGATAGGAAATAATTAATCATGTAAAAGTAAGAAAATTTTATTTTTTCCAAGCTATCTCAATGAGCTGCTTAAATTCAGTCATTAGGTTTTGTTCAATTAAATATATAAATAAGCACCAAAAGTTATGAAATTTTGCAGAAAGATAGCTTAGTATGGTTGAAAGGTTGTGTTAAAAGAAAAAGTCTAAATGATGAGGTAAATTATAAATATTAATAAAATAAAGAAGACAACTCAGTATAAGATAATTGAAAATTTTGGTTCTCTAATTAATTTATTTGAAAAGATAGACTCCAAAATTTAAGAAATTTAATATGGAAATACATTGAGATGTTAAGAACCACCTTGTAAAATTTCAAAATAAATGGATACAAAAAGATAAATATTCAATTAAATAAATATATACTACTCATATGCAGAAAATTCTGTGTTTCACTAAATTTGCACTAAATTGAGCGTATTAAAATATAAGTGAATTAGTTATGAACATGAGTATATAGTAAATGAACAAAAGTTTAATATTTATATTTTCTATCCCTAAAAATTAAGATTTTAAATTAATGAATATGTTCAACAACTTTGAATGCCAATAAAGACTTAGAGCAAACTAAAAGTGAAATATGTTTAAAGGTGAACATAGGTCAAGGATTACTATGAAACCGTTATGAAATTATAAGTGACCAAAAGGAATCAGATGCTTGAGTTCAAGGTGAGTTATAGTGTCTTACCCTTCTTTATCGTATTGGAATTTTTTTTATCAAATACATACCATTGTTGGTCTTTGAAACTATTTATTGATTGTGATATTAAGATTGTGAATTGTGAAACCTATTTAGCCTCCATACCTATTTGATTGCACCAAGCCATTTGTTAGTCAATGTGACAGAATCTCAATTTTAATGGGGGCTATACTATCAAGCTACATGTACATAGAGATTTGAGATTAAAGAGAGAAGTTACTTCCCTAAAGTATAAAGTGTATGATAGCACTGGAATGTATATAATGATATATTTCTTCAATGCTATCTATGTGAATATTTATCATATTAGTGATATTTTATTTATGATATTGATTTGACTACTGTGAATCCTCATTGATATTTCATTTGTGATATTGATCTGATTACTATGAATCCTTTCATGCGAATTTATCTTTATTGATGAGCTATAATAGTACAACCATTTGGTATTGCTATAAATGTTGAACCTTGAGATACTTTTCAATGTACATACTACCCATATGACACTATAATCTCATTGAGTTGACGACTCATTCAAGCGTCTATGGTTTCATGTAGAGGTGGTCCTAGTCCGTCAAATTCTTGATTTCTTTCTTCCAATAAGAAGCCTGTGATTAATGTAAATAAATTGTTGTTAAGTTATATAACTCTAGTTGCCCCGCAGTATTTTTATGAATGATATTAGTGTTGTATGTGTGTAAGCTTTATTGTAATAATATTTAAGAGAGTAATATGTATTTATACAAAGTGTGAAGAAGAATATACTCAATGATTCTGGGAATTAAATTGAAGTAAATAAATTGATTGTAGCCCACCTAAGTAAATAATCAAGATAAGTAATGTTTGTGTAATTGGATTAGTTTAATTATGGATTCCACAAGATGCTCGATGCCTTAAGCCTACCTGGACCCTAGGACCCTTGCACCATTAAAATTAATCTGTGATAGAGTTGGTATTAGAGCCTAAGTTTATAGTAATGTATAGGTTAAAGGTTATAAGCATAAATAGGTAAGAATATTATGGAGCATAGGATTATTTTGTTATATCTTGTTTTCATTGCTATCTAGATCTGTGTTGAGTCATACGTAAATTGATTATCTCTTTCCTACTTATAGATTTAGTGTGTCACCTAAAAGGGGAATGAGAAAAATTAGACCTGAAGGGGCTATCCCTTCAGAAGAATCAGCACAGAGAGTTGAAAATGAAGTGCCTCCACCTCCAGCACCATCGACCCTTGAGGATAGAATGATTGGGGTAGTGGAAAGAATTGAGCAATTACAGAAGAACTATAAGTTGGTAACATAAATACTAATACAACGGAGGTAACAACAACTCGCTATTCCTGAAGTTCAAATTACTGCAGCTCCACCTTCACCCCCATAAATGGAACTAGAAGAAGAAAGAAAACTATTAGAGAGGTTCTTGAAATTAAAGCCTCCAATTTATAAAGGGGAAGAAAATCCCACTGAATTTTTAGAAGAAATGAAAGCAAAGATTTAGATAGTCTGTTGCCCAGATAAGAAAGCAATCAAATTTGTAGGGCATCAAATGAGGAGCGATACATAGGAGTGGAACAAGAGAGATGTGGCTGGATTGCTAAAAAGAAATACTCCTTTTACCTAGGAAACATTTGTAGAAACTGTACTTAAGGAATTTCTATTGGAGAGTGTTAGGCAAACCGATACCAAATGTCAAGGTCCCTTATCACACACTAAGATTAGACCGTGCAGCTCTTGCTTGGAACTCCCTCAAACAAGCCAGCTAATGATATCAATTAGTTATCTGCAAGCTAAGAACATGCATTAGAACAACATAATATCGATAAGAGATCATATATATTTCAATATAAGAACAATTCAAGCATCATCGAAGAACATATAGCAATAAATAGCATAATATTGCACGCATGGGTAAAATGGTCATTCTTATTTATATATCAAATATTACATCGAGGCAACCAAGATTACAATATGGCAACCAATAGCACCTTCCATAGCTGTAGGGGCACCTATGAAGGGCCGGGACAAGGACTCTAGCATCCAAGTGACTTTGACCCCATAGAGTTTGAGAAGCTAGTGCAAACTCAAGATATGACAGTATTTAATTATGATAGATAATTTAATCAACTGAACAAGCATGTACCTGCTCTAGTACCAAATGAGGCAGTAAGTATAAACAAGTTTATACGAGGTTTGCTAGCTTCATTGTATAAAATCTTAACAACTAGTGATTATGGTTTCTATTCTCAAATATTGGATAGGGCAAAAATGATTAAGAATAGGGAGATGGAAGTCAGAACAGCCCGGGAATAAAAAAAGAAAGTTAGAACTGAGAGTTCTATAAGACTGAGAGGGAGACAAGAAGTAGGGGCTTTTAGTACTCGACCATAATAGTCTTCTATGACACGAAATAATAATCGAGAGATGCCAGTTGGCCTCCCACCTAGGCCATTTACAAGAAGACCATCAGTTACTCATGGACTATCTGGTACTTGTACTTAGAGACTTCCTATACAAACTCCATGCCAGACTTATGGAAGATTGCACGAAGGCTAGTGTTATAAGGAAAGAGTGGAATGTTTCAAATGTGGGCAGATAGGTCATATGATTAGAGATTGTCCTCTATTAGCAAGAGAAAATAGATCTCAAGCGTCTCAGACCATAATACAGATAGAAAGAGGTCCTAGACCTAGTGGAGTTGGGAGAGGTTTTGGAAGAGGTAGTGCTATAAAAGGAAGGACATAGAGAATAACCTTTACGAAGAGGTAGAGTAGGAGTACATACATTAGCACCACGGGAGGCACAATAGTCAAACACAATTACTACAGGTATAATTCCCATATAATCTATTAAGGCAAAAGTGTTATTTGATTTTGGGCAACTCATTCCTTTGTGTCAACTTATTTTGCCTTCAAATTGTGTATGCCTTCTCAATCATGAAAAGTTTCTATTATTATATCTAGCCCTTTAAAGGAAGACATTACTGTTAACAACATATATCCCTTTTATGAAGTGATGATAGATGATAAAATTTTAAAAGCTGATCTAATTGAATTACCGGTGTTAGAGTTTGATATTATCTTTGGAATGGATTGATTGTCTAAATATTTTATCACCTTAGATTATAATGGGAAAAGAGTGATTTTTCATAGTCCTTTAGGGGAAACCTTTAAATTTTAGGGAGATATGAGTGAAGTGCTAAGCAATTTGATTTTAGTCATTAGTGCTAAAAGATTATTGATGAAGAGGTGTGTAGGATATTTAGCCTACTTTAAAGATACTAATGTAGTATCCCCTGGTTTAGACCAAATATCTGTGGTACAAGAATACCCTAAGAATGATATTTTTTCTTGCCTCTGTGCAATCTTTCACAAGTTTAGCATGGATTTTGTATAGGAATTCTCTGAGTATGAGTACCAGATAGTCTATGAGTAATTAATAGTCTTCCGATAAATGGCCTAGGTGGAAGGCCAACTGGCATCCCTTGAGGATTATTTCATGCCACAGAAGACTTTTGTGGTCGAGCACTAATTGTCCTTACTTTTTCTCTCTCTCTCTCTCAATCTTATAGAACTCTCTATTCTTTCTTTTTTTTTTTGTTCTCGAGCTGTTTGGACTTCCATCTCCCTATTGTCAATCATTCTTTCCTATCCACTATTTAAGACTAGGAACCATAATCACTAGTAGCCAAGATTTTATACCATGATGCTACCAACCCTCTCTATCCTTGTTGCTTCTGGTACTAGAGTAGGTGCATACTTTCTCAGTTGATTAAATTGTCTAGCATACTTAAATACTATCATATCTAGAGTTTACACTAACTTCTCAAACTCTACGGCTTTGGCTTGCCTAACACTCTCCATTAGAAATTCATTAAGGAACATTTCTGCAAACATTTCCCAAGTAAAAGGAGTATTTCTTTTTAGCAACCTAGCCACATCTCGCTTATACCACTCCTTTGCATCACCCTTTATTTGATACCTTGCAAATTCAGTCGCTTTCTTATTTGGAAAATAAAGTATCTGATTCTTTGCCTTCATTTCTTCTAAAAAATTCAGAAGGATCTTCTTCCCCTTTATAAATGGAGGCTTTAATTTCAAGAACCTCTCTAATAATTTTCTTTCTTCTTACGATTCCATTTGTAGGGGTAAAGGTGGAGATGCAACAATTTGAACTTTAGGAATAGTGACTTGCTATTGTTGTCTTTGTTGTATTAACATATTTGTTATTAGTTCATAGTTTTTCTGTAATTGCTCAATTCTTTCCACTACCCCGACCATTCCATCCTCAAGGGCCGGTGGTGCTGGAGGTAGAGGCACTTTGTTTTCAGCTCTCTATACTGATTCTTCTGAAAGGAGCCCCTTCAGATATGATTTTCCTCATTGCCCTTTTAGGTGCCATACTAAATCCACAAGTAGGGAAGAGATAATCAATTTACGCATGACTCAATGCAGATATAGATAGTAATTAAAATAAGACATAGTAGAATAATCCTATGCTCCATAGTATTCTTACCTATTTATACTTATAAACCTTTAATCTATACATTATTATAATAAGGCTCTGAAACCAACTCTGTCATATCCCAATTTTAATGGTGTGATGCTCTTAGGTTCCAGGTAAGCTTAAGACTATCGAGCACCTCGTAGAATCCACAACACACACATTACTTATCTTGATTATTTACTTAAGTGGGCTACAATCAATTTATTTACTTCTATTAAATTTCCAAGATCACTGAGTATATTCTTCTCCACACTCTGTATAAATGCATGTTACTCTCTCAAATACTGTATAATAAAGTCTACACACATGTAACACTAATATCATCCCCAAAGATACTATGGAGCAACTGGAGTTTATATAACTTAACAATAATTATTTACATTAGTCACAAGCTTCTTGTTGGAAGAAGAAATCAAGAAGCTAATGGATTTGGATTACCTCTACATAAAACTACAAACGCTTGGATGAGTCATCAACTCAATGAGATTATAGTGTCATATAGATAGCATATACATTGAAAAGTATTTCAGGATTCAACATTTAGCAATACCAGATGGTTGTACTATTATAGCTCATCAACAGAAATAAGTTTGTATAAAAAGATTCATAGTAATCAAGTCAATGTCATAGAGGAAATATCAATAATAGTTCATAATAATCAGATCAATATCACAAAGGAAATTAATATGACAGATAATCACGTATATAGCACTGAAGAAAATATATCACTATGTACATTCCAGTGCTATCGCACACTATTCACTTAAGGGCGGTAACTTCTCCCTTTAATCCCAAATCTCTATGTGCACATAGCCTGGTGGTATAGCCTCCATCAAGATTGAAATTCTGTCATATTGACTAACAAATGGCTTGGTATTATCAAATAGGCATGGAGGCCAAATAGGTTTCAAAATTCACAATCTCAATATTGTGAAAAATAAATAGTTTAAATACCAATAATAGTATGTATTTGATCGAAAGTTTCAATATAACAAGGAAGGGTTATACACTATAACTCACCTTGAACTCAAGTATCTGACTCCTTTCAGCTACTTATAATTTCGAAATGGTTTATAGTAATCCTCGACTTATGTTTACATTTAAGCAAATATTTCACTTTTAATTTACTTCTAGCTCTTTATTGACATTCAAGGTTCTCTAATATTTTTATTCATTAATTTAAAATCTGAATTTTTAAGCACAAAAATTATACACATTAAATTTTATGTTCATTTACCATATACTCATGTTCATAGCTAATTCATTTATGTTTTAATATAGTCAATTTAGTGCAAATTTAGTAAAACATAGAATTTTCTGCATATAAGTAATATGTGTTTATTTAATCAAATATTTATCTTCTCACATAATTTATTTTGAAATTTTACCAGATAATTCTTAACATTTCAAGGTACTTCCATAATAAATTTCATGAATTTTGGAGACCATTAACCTATTCAAATAAATTAATTACAGAAATAAAATTTTCAGCTTTCTTATATTAAATAGTCTTCTTTATTTTATTAATATTTCTTATTTTCTTATCATTTAGACTTTTCCTTCTACAACAACCTTTCTAGAATCTTAGGTTGCCTTTCTGCAAAACTTCATAATTTTTTGTGTTCGTTTATATATTTAATTGAACAAAACCCAGCCACTGAATTTAAGCAGCTCATTGAGACGGAAAAAATAAAATTTTTGAACTTTTACATGATTAAGTACTTCCTATCCAAACCTATTTCTAACATCTTGAATGATTAATTAACATATTGTAAAGATAAATTTTAAGTTTTGCTTCATCAAAATAAATATTTAAACTTAAGAAAATATGATTGAAAATCTAAAGCAAAAATTTTTAATTTCATATTTTTCTTTGCTCCTTTTTGTTTTCTCTTCCTTCCTATTACTTGTTGATTTAATCCCTCCTAGGAACACTTGTATATTTCTAATATTTTGTTGTAAATAAACTAAGGCAAATAGGGTATTTATAGAGAATACAATGAAATGGTAAAACTAAGGTTGAAAATGAAGGTGTAAATAAAAGAAAAGATGGTGTCTTATTTGGTGCACTTGTCTCCCTTTTTCCTAATTTAGATGATGAGTCACTTGATTTTTGTGCTAAATGATCTAGCAATTGATAGAATGATAGAAATGAAATGTGAAAAACAGAAACCGACTTTGAAAATATGAAAAGGAGAAATTAACTTTGAAAATGAAGTTGTGAATTAATGAAAATATGATCTCTTCTTTAATACATTTGTCTCCCTTTCCTTAATTTAGTGAATGAATCACTTGGTATTTTCTAGAAAATGTTGGAATAATAGAAAGAAGAACATGAAATGAAAAAGCTAGGATTGAAAATGAAGATATGTAACAGGTGAAAAGATGATCTCTTCTCCAGTACACATGTCGTCCTTCTCTTAATTCAGAAGGATAAATCATGTACTGTATTGTGCAAATATTAACCTGTCACTTGCAAAAATAAATTTTTTTTTATCCCCTATAATTACTTTGGTTAAGTGGTAATCTAGATGTCATTTTATATTTTTATTGCTTAAACTTATTTGATTTAGAATTTTATTCTTTTAATTCTTAAATTTTCTTATTTTATTAAATTAATATATATATATATATATATATATATATATATATTTATACATTTATGTTATTATATATCTAACTGTTTTAGGATTTTTTATACTTATTTCTTTAATACTTTAGAAATTTTATTTTCTTGCATTTCAATAATATTTTAAATAGATCACATATTTTGTAAAATACTTATTTATTATTTATTTACTTAATTTATACCATATTTAGAGTATAATACTTTTTTTGAATTAGGATGTTACACAAGGAGAGAGAGATGGAAATCTCTTATAATAAAGGTATTTTTTTGTCTTTTTATATGATATTTATCATAAAAAGTATAAAATTTGAACAAAATGACATAAGAGTTTAACATAATCAAAAGGTAAGGGAAAAATAGTACATTTTTAAAGACGTTAGGTAAGTTAGTTAATTTTGACAAAACACATGGATAAAATTGTAATTTTTCCTATATAATATTGTATCTTATCATAAGTGGTATGAGTGTTATATTCAATTTAATCAATGTAATGTTTTGGACTGATAAAATGTAAACTTTATAAATTTAATTATAGATTTCACTAAATTTAAAATTCATGAAATACAAAATTCAAGGGAACTACGGAATGGAAATTCCATGAATTTGAAAGGTTAATTCAATTCATTATTAAAAGAAAAAAAATACAATAGAAGAGAGAAATTCTACATTTAAAGTGAGATTTCTCTCTCTTTCAAAATAGTATAGTTGAGTGATAAAGTTTTAAACTCCTAACTTTACGTATAAAATTTTTTTAAATATATAATTTATTTTCATTGAATCAACCTCTTATTATTACATCATTTAAATTTATTTTCCACTAAACAATGGAGATTTCTTAAAAAAAAAAAAAAAAAAACAATAGACAGTATTCAAATATGACTAATTATCACATTTCATTTTTCATTTTTTGTTGATGTTTTCAAATTATGTAATGAAATTTGTCATGTCCCAACCAAACCACGTACTCTTTTCATCCGATAAATCTTTTAGCCGTTGAATTGCTATAATGGGTGCTTCTAACAAATGCACTCATGAATGGGTCCTTCTATTCATGATTCATGAGTTTGAATCCAAGCTAGGGTTTTATTTATAGTTCCCCATTTCTGTATTTAGGGAATTTCACCAACATGTGATATAACAATATTAGTCTTGGCAATTTTCACAAAATTTATTTAGCCCATATATGTCTCACACCCATACCGGAAAAGAAAAGAAAATTCAATTCGGTATAGACCTTCAAGTTGGACCAGGCTAATTTCAATTTTCTTCCGTGGCAAAAGGATTAATCTAGAAAAATTTATATTACGGAGAATTAAACCCATAATTTAAATTATGATGATCAACCCGCAAATAAATCTTGCCAAAATGTACCAGTTTAACATACTAGCTATTTATTTATATTAATGTTATACATAGCTTAAAAAATTGTGCATAAACTATGAATATTTAATTTTAAAAATATAATATAAAAAATAAAGGAAAGATGATATGGGAAAATTTTATTCATAACATCTGATTTGTTAATTTTATGCAATTCACTTGAAAACTAAATTATTTTAACAAAATTGGATCTAAATTAATATCGCATATAAAATAAAACCACAAAATTAAATTCAATATAAAAATAAAGAATCCAAAATAAATTTAACAAAATTTTATAGAATTCATCCTTTACAAACATAAAATTCAACTTTAGTTGCCATGTTGAGAAATTAAGCCACTACGTACATGTCATAAAGACCATTTGTAATCATACTGTCAAGTCCATATCTTTAAAATTGAAAATGATTGTATAAAACTACTTTTTGAAATTTTGAAATAGGATTGGTGCCAATTTTTCTAGCTTATGCGTTGTTTGGTTATATTTGATTTGATATATTGACTGGTTGGGAAGCAAAATTGTGTTAATAAAAATCTATATATAAAATATCAATAATATCCTAAGTATGTTAATTACCTATAAAGTAATGTCAAAATAGAGTTTTCCAATTTCTAAAACTCACAAAGTTCACTTCTTTGGGCTGAGGAGAATAACTTTCTTCTGGTACGGTCAATGAACGAAGTTATTGAGAATTTCTATATTTTTGGGAACCAAACAAAATGACATTACTCACTTCCTATAAACTTCAAATTTCGAGTAAAGTTACCCATCCAAACGAGGCCTAAAATATTCCCCATGCCAATTTTTATTGTACTTGTCAAATACAAGAATTCTTGACAAGAAATGAGATCAAATGACAATTAGACCATTCATAGATTAAGCACATTTCAATATCTATCGAACGTACATATAATTCCTTTTATCTTATTGGTGGGAAGTCGTTTTTGAAGGAAGTTGAAATAAAATAAAACAATGAAAAGGTCATTTTTGAATAGTCCATCTTCTACTAAGAGATAAGGGTTTATGAATATAATCCAATCCATTAGCTCTCATCTTTCTAAGATAATGACACAAATGCTAAATCATCAAATATTTGTTTTTCTTTATTTGAATTTTTAAGTCAAGTCTTTTTAGGAGACTAACCTTTCCTAATTAAAAAAATTTATTTGTTCCGGATATATAATTCTAATAATAATAAGCATAAACAAAAATATTAGTCTTTTAATATAAAATAGCAAAATAATAATAAGGAGGTGCATTTTTTTCTAAATGACAGTCAATGATTAATTGATTGCATGAAAAATAAATGGGCAAACATAGGTCAAATTTCAGCTGCGTTTCACCGTAATCTTTTAAATAACTTTTAATATTTTTAACAAGTTAAAATGGTAAACGTTACTTTTTATATTGTACGGTAATATAGTATTGAACTAACTGTAGAAGTTAAGTTGGCTTTTTATATTATACGCTACTAAAATAATTAATAGATATAAAAACAATTAATTTTGCCGAAAAAATCTTTTTTATGGAGTCCAATACTCTTCAAAGATTTGTTTTTAAAAAAGCTATTGATCCTTAGATTTCTCATGATGGGTCCTTTTTCCTTACATCCTCTATTCTTATAGGTTTCACAGTAATAATATATATTTTTTTCTAACTGGAGTCTCATTACCTAAGATTATAAGTTTATTTTTAATCAACTTTTGAATATCTCTTTAACATGAATTAGAAGATAAGTTAATATGCATGCTAATGCTTCAACTAGGGAGGATTGTTCTTTTGCTCACTTTCCAAATTTAGGATTATTGTATCTGATTTCATCTTTGATTAATAAAGTTTTTATATTTTTCTAAAAAAAATATAAAAATTTAGAGCTTCATATGATTAATCCTAAAAAGTTTAAGAGGATATATTTATATATTTAGCCTTTGAGATTTATAATGAAGTACATATTGACATATTAATAAGTTAATCGGAAAGTGTCATACTAAAAGGTTCAATATGAACCTCATGCTTACTTATATGTGTATTAAAGGATAAACACATAATTTTGCCCCTAAACTTTATCAAATTTGCCAATTGACCTTTTTTCAAACATTATCCTATTGAAACCTCGAACTTTGTCTATGAAGCACACACGCCCCTTTTAATGAAATTTTGACAAAGCGTATACTAGCATGACAAAAGAAGCAAGTGATGCGTTAAGTATCTGTTATCCTTCAAAATGGTTTAAGCTACAAAAATACCGTCACCTTTGCGATTTGTTGCAGCATCACGCTAAATCAGCTTTCATCACTCGGGCACCCTGACTCAGTAACTTTATATATTGTCACCCCAATTAGAAAATCAACTAGATTGTTATAATTTTTTATTATCAAAGTGGACCTCATCCAACCAGCTTGGGTTAATTTAATCCAAGCCTCAAAACTCACATTTTTAATTAACCCAAACACCTAAAATCATCAAAACTCATAATCTAACGATCAAACCATTTGACCCCTCTGGCGCCCACATTTTCATATTTTAATCTTCGCTTCAATGTTTCTTTGGAGCTTCTACTTTCTTCTTCAATTTCTCAAAAGAAACTAAGATGCTGCAGTAAAAGACTTAAGCACCAAAACTCCACCACAGTGACTTTCCTCTCTAGAGATAGATCCTTTGCGATCCAATCCAAATCAGACAAACCAAAGAACATGCATATGGGAGTGTGAAATAAAAAGATATTAAAAAATAAAGAATATTTTTTAGAAAAAGAAATTACTTACAATTGAAAGAGCAGAGGTAGGGAATTCGGTAAAGAAATAGAAAACATATAGAGAGAAGAAAAGAGTACAGGAAAGCAACAAAACCCCATCAACTAATTGAACCCAAAAAATGAAACAGTAAAAAGTAACCCAAAACACCAAAATTGCTTATGCACTAGAAAAGGGTGAAAATCCAATAAAAGAATCAAAAGTTAAGCTATTGCTATAAGAAGAAGGTGAGATTTTTGGATGTTGGATCCTTTACCTACTTTCGGCCATCCAAGATTCTTTGCTTGTGATTTTTTTTATAGTAGCTACATCCATCTCTATATATTACTTTCTTTTGCTTGGGTGGGAGTAATTTGAACAGGGTTTGATGATTTCTAATGGATTTTAGTTAAGAAAAATAAGATGGATGAAAGTTACGAAATTGACAACGTAACAAAGCGGTGGGGAAGGGAGATAAAAGTGATGGCAAAGGGAGAAGAGAAGAAGAGAGCGATGGAGGACAGAGAAGAGCGAATGAGAAATTAGGGTTAAACCAAAACGATGAGTTTTGATCATTTTAAATGGGTTTAGGTTGATTAAAACAATGAGTTTTGATAAGTTATTGAATCAGGTTGCCTAGGAGACGAAAGTTGATTTAGAGTGATACTACAGTGGATCGCAAAAGTGGGAGTATTTTATAGATTAGGCCCCTTCAAAATGAAGCAGTATTACTGATTTCACTTATAAAGCTCATCCCCCTCCATTATAAAAATGATGGCATATATACCCAATCTTAACAATAAGCCAACCCAATCTTAACTAATGGGTTTAAGTATATGCATGGATGTCCTATTCAAATTAGATTATCTAAATCTGATTAATTTTTTGGAATTACCCATATATTACTTATAAGACCCTAAAATGCTGAGATTGAAAAAAATAAAGTATGCAAAGCAAAAACCCTATTACTAACTACAACAATAGGTTCAAACACTTATGATCAAAAACCAGTTGCAGAGGCCATGGATTTTAGCCTGTAGATTATCAAGCAAGCTCTCCTTTCTTTTATAGAAAATGTAAAAATTGAAGAATACAAGAAGTATATATGCTCTCCACTATTGATCAATACTCTATTATAAACATAATGATTTTAGGTGCAAAAGAGTACTATTTGGAAGAGCTTTTCATGTTTTCAGGGTTAAAAGCTACAAAAAAAATCAATGACAAGTATTTGAAGCTAGAAGGTATTTGGATTAACAATTTAATGATGGAGGTTCTAATTTGATTATGTCTAACGAGGCTTTTGTTAATTAAAAAACTAGTTTGAAGCCTTTCTTCTGAGAAATTATAATGAAGTTTTACAAACCTGATGTCAAATACCTTGATTTTAACAACAATGTACTTCCCATTCTGTTATATATTTCCTCTTTTAATATTTGATTCTTTGTTCATAAGAATTGCATTAAGTTATTTTTCGAAAAAGGCTCGAACAAAACTTTCTATTTGGTTAGGCTGAAGCAACAGTAGAAGAAGTGAATTCTTGGGTGCAAAATGCAACTAAATGGCTGATTAAATCTGTTCCCACCAAAAGGGAAGTGGCTGACCGATCACTTATTCTATTTAGTACAGTTTATTTCAAAGGAGCATGGCTATATGTATCAAGAATCAATGACCAATTATTTTATCTACGAGATGGAAAAGCAGTTGTAGTTCTATTCATGTCTAAGAGTTGTGTATAATCTTTGTGGAATGTTTGATGGTTTCAATGTTCTCAATTTGCCTTATCTAAATAGCAATTACAAAAGAGAGAATAATAAGCTTCTCTATGTATATCTTTCTTTTCGATATGAATGCTACTTGGTCAAACAAACTCGAATCCCGAATTCTTTAATCAACACTTCAAGCTCAAGCTAGCAATGATTGTAATAGAGATACCAAAATTCAAATTATATCGTTAATTTCTTATTTCGGATATTATGCAGGAGATGGGATTGAGATTGAGAAGACTAAAAGATATGGAGATGGTAGAGATGGGTAACAACGAAGAAGTTAGGCATAGAACGTCGTTTTCATGGTGGAGGGATGAGCTTTATAAGTGAAACGGGACCTTTTCACCTATTCAACAGGGTGAAAGAAAAATCAGGAATAGTGCGCCATTTTGATGGATATCAAACACCTTAACACCTCGCTCACTCCTTTTATCATGCCAATGCACGCTCTGTCAAAATTTCATAAAAAAAGAGGGGGGGGGGGGGGGAAGGGGGGGGGGAGTGGGCAGTGTACTTTGTCGATAAAATTTGAGATCTCAATTGGATAATGTTTTAAAAAAGGGCCCCATTGGCAAATTTGATAAAAATTAAGCATGAAATTATGTGTTTAGTCGTGTATTAGACGAGAGTCTATTATTATTATATATAATTACAAGATATTATTTATGCAATGGAGAGTATACCGATTATTCATGCTACTCTCAACTTTTGAATGATGTCATATATTTTTTCTAAATCATTACTTAATCTAATAATTCTATATCATTATTCTTATGTCACTTAATATAGTAATTTCTTATTTATTCATGAAAGGACAATTGATAGGGAAGTGTTTAGAGTTTTGACTATATCAAAATATAGTTTTGACTATATCAAAATATTGTTTTGATGTATTACATCGTTCGCTGAGCTAATTTATAGAACAACTTTGAGTGGATAACATAGCGTTTCGTGAAACGTTGTCCCCCTAACGTTTAGCGATTCACTTATTTTATTGAAAATTTATTGGCAGTTTTACCCTTAGTTAAAATTCTTTTTATTATTTTAATTGCCGCATGAATCCCTTTGTAACTTAGGTAGATATCAAGAAATAATTAAATTGTTCAAAACCTAGTTACTATGATACTACAATGATACCTTCTTTTATATAGTTGGACCATAAACTATAAATTGACATTTTTTTGACAAAAAATTAATAACACATCATATAATCATCTTTTTTTTATTATATTGAGTTCATTTCTATAGACATAACTTAAAATTCTAACTCATTATTCAACTGTCATTTTTTGTCATTTTTAAATTTAACAATTAATAAAACAATTATTTTCACTTAACACTTTTACTCTAAACAGCTATATGAACAACTAACAACTAATAGCTAATATCTAACAACTAACAAGCCCTTAATGCCACTCTACTCTATTTTCTAATTTGTATCGACTATATTATTATTTTAAGTGTTTCGTATTAAAGTTATTTGTATAAAACTATAGCAATATGTTAATTTGTATTTCAATCATGTATTGAGACTATATATAATTTTTTCTTTTTTAAATTAATGGCTCCATATATCTATATCATCTCTTCATAGATTATAGAATAGGTAATGTATAAAACAAAACATCATTTTACCATAGAAAAATAAAAGATGATTCGAAAATGATTTGTATTAGTTAAGGGAAAAAATCATCTTAAAATAAATAATATTAAAAATATTATATATATATATAAATGTTGATATTGTGGTAAAAAGACTCCAACGTGATACCTCTCATTTTTCATATTTTTATAAAAATGAGAAGATCAACTACAACACGCTTGAATAGAGATCTTATATACGATAAATTATTAAATAAAATCAACATTATACTTTATTATTATTTAATTCTACTCAAATACACTAATTAAGGTTTCTATTTTGAAAATTTAATTATAATTTATCAATTTATCTCCGTTATACTATATGTAATCATTTTATTATTTTCTTATTAATTGCTAGTAAAATATCATTATTATTCTCAATGAATGCACAGGTGATATGAAAGTGCCTAAAAGGAAAAAATATTATCTAATCCATCTATTATATTAAATACAATAGTTAAACCTCTTATTTTTAAAATTTAATTACATAGTTCTCTTATAAAAAAGGTTTAATATACTGTTTTTCCCTCAATTTCAGATTTTATTGCATTTTCACTCCAATTTGATTTTTATGTCAATTTCATTTTGAATTTTAACTTTTTGTTGCAATTTCATTTTAATTGATAAAATGAAATTGATATAATTTGGCTTTTATATCAATTTCACTCTAAACTTTTATATTTTAATGCAACAGCACCTTAAATTAATTTTTTTATACATTAATATTTAAAAAAACATAATTTTTTCTTATATTCCATTTTGATAAAAAAAAATATTACAATTTCTAATAATTCAAGAGTCGTAGCTTTGTTTTAGATTTTATAATTATATTAAATTTTTTTTAAAATCAAACTATAATAATAATTATATTCTAATTTCTTTTTAAAAGAAGAGTTCATATATCAAATAATTAATTTGTATATATTACTTATTATCAATAAAAGCAAAAATTTAAAAATATTAAAAATAATAATCGATATTATTCTTACTATTAATCTAAATTCCCTCTCAAAATTAAGAATGAATCTATTTGTTTGTTTACAATTTAAGTCTTAATTATAATTTAGAGTACTATTGCAATAAAATATTAAAATTTAGAGTGAAATTGATATAAAAATCAAATTAGAATGAAATTGTAACAAAAGGTTAAAGTTCATAGTGAAATTGGCATAAAAATCAAATTAGAGTAAAATTACAACAAAACTTAAGAATATAATAAGCCATAAAAAAATATTAAAAATCATAAAAAAATATTAAAAATATCTACAGATTATGGCTCAGTTGACAACTTAAACTAACATGTAGAAAGAATTCTTAAGTTTGCCTTTATTAAACATACTTATAGGAAAAAATGAATAGTTGTAGCTATTACTAAATCCCGAGTCAGATTTAGTCGATCCTAATAGTAGAATTTAAATGTGGATGGTTTAAAAAAATATATATCCACAATAGGAATTTTGAATAACTGATGCATTAAATAGTAACTAATTTTATATAATTTAAGAAGAAGTTTAGTTCAGCTAATGGAAATTTCTTACTAACACTAGATGTATGGTGGTTCCATACACCAAGTCAATAAAAAAATTTAGAAAATATTACTATTTTATCCTTTTTTTTTTCCCTTAACATGCAATGAAAATTATCTTCATTTAGATCAAAATAATGTTTGTAATTAACTTAGTGTATATGTGGACCCATATATGGTGTAGATAAGTCATTTTATAACTGATAGAAGTTTCAGTAAGGTGTTAATTCGATCAATTACATTTTAAAGCTTTTTTATATGAGCTGTTAACTGATTTGTATTTATATTATTTGAACTTAATTAATCTCATAAAAATAATTACAAATAAAATTATTTTTTTCAAGTTAATATTTTTTATAATGGTTTTATTTATAGTTATTTAAAAATAAATTTTTTATTAAATATTATCTTAAATTTTTATTTAATATTTTTATTTATATAATATATTAAAGTAAAAAAATTACGCTTTTAATGATCATTTTATATTGTAATAGTAATTGCTATTAAAAATTTACTAAATAGGAACAGTAATCAACCAACTAATGTTAGTCATCAGTCACAAGTTATCAACAGTTACTGTAAACTTAACGTTGAACTAAACGAATCCTGAAATTTTCAATAATTTGTGACGGGGCTTACAATATAATCCAGTTCTAATTTTTCTTTAGCAATTGAACAGTGAATCTCACAAAACATTCTTAAAGCATAAACCCAGGTGTCATGAGAGACAACGCACTTGCCCTAAATTTGTAATCATTAATCAGCACTACAATTCCTTAATTCTATCAAGTCTCAAATGTGTCCCCACAAAAATTCACCCCACACGTAACCTCTTCTTTTCAAAGTTAAGTGAAAAAATTAATTTTTAAACAAAAAATAATCATTTCATTTAAAAAAAAAAAAAAAATCAAATGCAAAAGAAAAGGACAGCAAAGAAAAACCAGCCAACAGCTTTGCTTTGCTTTTAGAAGCTTATTTAACAAAGATACTGACCTGGCTTTGTGGGTCCTACTCTTAGTATCTGTGTTGTGCCGGCTTTTTATAGGGCGATAATGTCAATGTATATATCTTTATTAATTTAATAATTAAAATAAAGGATTTCGTTTAATTTAATTGCAGAAATCCCCTTGTGATTTCCTTTGAAAATATATTTTGATTCCTAATATTCCAAAATTTAATAATTTCATATTCCTATCAACATAAAACTATGGGAATTCACTAAAAATTTTATAATTTTAAAATATTAAAATGAGAGAGAATAATTCCTGGAAAATTATAAAATAAAATAATTAATTTTTTAAACAATAAGAGAGAGAGAGGTATGCACTACATACATTAAAAAGAAATTGTCTTTTTTGTAGTCCTGTTTTCCATCTGAACTGTACGTGATCCCATGACAGCCTGTTAGGATGTCATGACACGTGTCTAAAGGAAAAAGGGTGTGACGTTTTGGGTATATTGGGAATTAGGGGACGTGAGAAGTTCTGTTATTTGAATCTGGCTGACAGCTCTGTGATTGTGTATATTTGTTGTATTTAGATTTTTGAAGAATAAAATCTTGGCGTAGAAAAAGACATAAATATATCTATCTGTAAGTAAGACTCATTCAGGAGCAGCTGATGATACCTCCTTAACGTGCATAGAGGTTTTCTTTTTTAAATATTTTTAATTTTTAATTTTTAATTTATAGAAATTGTAAATTTGAGGTTGTCATGTCATGGCCCATTGATTTTATAAGAATTAGACGGCTTGGCCAATGAAATTGTATAGCTATTAATTGACTTTATTACTCTTTTTATTATTTCATTTAAAAAAAAAAAAAAAGAAAAAAAGGTGAGGATTCGTACAATCAAAGAAAAGCAAATAATCTTTATACTATGTATCTCTCTTTTTCTCTTTTTTTAATTCATTAAAGAACATGCGCCAAAATAATATTATTATAAATTGAAAGGGTAAAGGTAATGAAAAAAGTAATTAGAGCACACATCATTTATCTATTTGTAATCCATTGCACTTCAAAGAGTTAAACAATATAGATAGGTACAACATAATTGTCAATATGGAAAAATTCCATTGCACTGAAGTTTGAAACCAAAGATGATTTGAGTACTAAGTTTTTTATTTAAAACAATAAGTTGTTTGGGTTAAGATTAAAACGACATGTGATAAAAACACTTTTTATGAATAATTAGGTTATATTTGGCAGCAACGTTTGAAATAGTGTTTAGTATTTTTATTAATTATAGTGTTCGGTAATACAATATCTATTGTAACGTTTAGAGTTTAAAATAGTGTTTTATGAAATGTTATCTTTATTAATATTTAATGTTTTATAATTTCTTTATAATGCCTGTACCCATCACTTGTTTTTATTTTATTTCTCTTTTTTGTTATTTTATGTTAAACAACTGTCAAACTATTATTTGTACTGGACATTTTTATTCTAAGTTGCTACATAATTGTTAATCAATAGCAGCTAACCACTGGTAAAGTAGCTAATAGCAATTAAAACATCTAGCAGCTAGTAGAATAAATAAATTTGCGAACAGACCCTTAATATAATAGATGAAAACTTAAATACTACATTTGTTCCATAATATTTATCGCATTTGAAAAAATAAATTGTTTCAAAATACTTGTTACATTTGTGGTTTTAACGAGTAATAAATATTTTTTCTCTGAATATGACCAATAAATACTACTTGAATTTAATAGTTTTCTAAGAGAATTAGTATTAAATGAAGGGTAATATAGTCAATTTATCTAATAATTTATGGTAATTTAAATAAATTTAATGGATTTTTTAAAAACTGTGATATTCCAAATGTGACAAGCAATATGAAACAGAGGTACTAACATTATGAATAAACTCCACGATATGCATAAAAATTGATATGTATAGAATAATACCTTAGTCTTGGAGACTTGGAAGATTGCTCCAATGACACGGCTAGATTTTAATTTTTTTTTTTATTTCCGAGGAATGGCTAAATTAGAAAGAGAATTAATTTGGAAAAAGGAAAATTAATTAATTCATGGAAGTTGAAAACCTAATTAATTTAAGAAAAATTAATTGCAAAAGTGCGGGCTTAGAATGTAAAAAGATTGCAAAAAGAGCTCAAAATGTGTGAAAACGAGGCTTCGAAGGCCTATTTACAGAGAAAACAGGTAAAAAATCGTTCAAACAGGAGTAAAAAATGTGGAACCAATCAACAAGTAGGACATGGCAGGGCACCTATGTGCAGCCAGCGGCGGATCCACAGTTTAAAATGGGGAGGTCGATAGACACTCTATTTTTTAAAATTTTATATATATATATATATATATATATATTTGTCTAAATTAATGTATAAAGTTAATTTTATTTATGTTTTTGACCCCTCTTTTTCAAAAAATTATATATTGACAGCGAAAAAATATTTCTAGATTCGCTCTGTGTGACAATTGCCAAGAGAAAGTGCAGCAACTGCAAGTGGTTTTGCGGCAGGTGGCCAGGAGGTGATGCGAAAGGCCCTCTTTTGACCTTTCTTTTTTACCTTCTGATATGATTTTCGAGGATCTATTTGAGCTTATTTTAAGTTGGATTTTGGCATGCCATATAAGCTTAGTTTCTAATGTTACTTGAATCATTAAAAAAAAAAAAAAAAAAAAATTAATTATAGCTCAAGTTATGATTAAACAGAGTGGACAAATGTTTTTAATTTTTAAGTTTAGCTCCGATTCTTGATCAGTTAAATATCGATTTAAACCGGTCTTTTATAATTGCCTTATAATAATATAAGAGTTTATAAATATATTACAAAAAAAGTTTATTTGTATGAATTGAACCATTAACTTGCTTATCTGAATTTGCAAACCCAATTAAATCTAAAGAAAAAAAGCTTCAATCAAGAGTTGATTCAATAAGTTATAAAACTTATTGAATAAAAGATAAAATTACCCCTTCAATTATAAAATGACACCATATGTTACTCTATTTGTTCTCTTTATTTAGAGAAAATTTTCTTTTTAAATGTATTTTTTATATAGAGAATTTTATTCTAAGTAGTAATTTTAAGATGCAAGCCAAGTTAAAGAAACTGAATATCATTTGAATTTGAGTGTATGTATTTGTTTTAAAATTGAAGCTCTACAATAAAGAAAATGAACACAAATATTCTCATCATTTAATATATGCATATTTTGATATATAAGTTATCAGCTCATTTTTTTCATTTCGTTTTATATTAACTGTGGTCGTTTATATAAACTTGACCATAAAATTAAAATTTTGATATTAAAAGTCAAAATAATTGTCATATAAATACAAAGTTAGTCCTTATTTTTATGTTTGATGAATATATATCCATTTTGTCATTGTAAATTTGGCCACAATTGTTGACGTCAGAAACAAATATATATTAGGCTTAGTTACGTTATGAAAGTGGCCACATTTTTTTTAAAAGTGCGGGTAAGTTAATTAATAGTTATAAATTTCTATAAATCACTTTGTGACCTTTTTAATATTATTCACGCACTTTTATAAGCAATTCAATAGTTATTATTTTCTGTGTCAAGTATCAGTTGTAAACTTCAATAAGCCACTTTGTGGCTTTTTATTATGGAAAAATTATTATTTCATCCATGAGTTTTTACCAAATTAATAACTTCGTTCATGTATTTTGGTCAAATTATTCTGACGTCCCTAAGGTTTGGTTCCGTCTAACAATCTAGTCATTCCGTCCAAAAATGGTTGATTTTCCGTTAATTTTACATTAAAATGACAAAAAAACCCTTAGGGAAAATTATTATTTCATCCCTGAGTTTTTACTAAATTAATAACTTCATTCATGTATTTTGGTCAAATTATTCGGACGTCCCTTTGGTTTGGTTTCGTCCAACAATCTAGTCCTTCCATCCAAAAAAAGCTGATTTTCCGTTAATTTTACATTAAAATGACAAAAAAAAGCCTTTCCGTAAAAAATCGTTCAATACACTTTAAGGTGCCCCCGTTGTAATAAAGTGTAATAGAATTAATCAATACACTTTCTGATATTGTCTTTTGTCTGAGCTTCTTAAGGGCATTTTAGGGAGAAAAATACATTTAACTAATTTTTTTTAATCAAGAGTTTGTTTTTACTTTTTATTTGGATGGAGTATATTTTTTAAGAAAAGAAAAAGACAATATTGCCCCCTTATAATTAATTACAAATAATAACATGTCATATGCTCCTCTAATGTAAAAAGATCAAATCACCCCCACCATAATATAAATTTGATGTATTTTGTAAGTTTGGACAACATTTTCATGAACTTTCATTTATTCATATATTTAAATAATGTAAATTATCAGCAATTATATGATTGTGTCCTAGAGAATCTCCACCACTCAATTGTAACTGTGGCGATGGAGGTGGTGTTTACCGCCGCCTCTGTTAGAGCCATAGTTATCGTTTTGTTGCCGTAAGAGCGCTAGTTCCGTTGATATAAAGTTAAACCTCTAGGACTTAGCCACATGTTGATTTTTTTTTTTTTTTTTTTTTTTTTAAAAAAAATTGAAAGCTAACCTTTAATTCTGTACAGGATCTTGGTATCGTATCTCTTACTTGTTATGAGTTTTGCCTGATGAGGGATATAGGGATTCATTGCCCACACAGGGAGAGATGGAAAGGAAAAGATAGTATAAACAGTGCACAACTTAGGAGATAAAACAGACCATTTTGTTTTTCTTTTTTTTTTTTTTACTAGGTTTTAAACTTCTAATTTTAATTAGTGTGGGACTCTCTCTCTCTCCTCCATGAAAATCATCTCTCGTCTGATTTTTGGTTTCCATTAAAAAAGTGCAGTGCTTTCTCTCTCCCTTCTTCAAAAGAATTTTATTTCATTTCTCCATTAAAATACGAAAACAAAGCACGCAGATAATAGGAAGCAGCTGATTTTTATCTCTTGTGACAGCCCCATATTATTTTTTATTTTGTTGCAATTTTTTTTAAAAAATAAATTACATATTTATAACTATTCATAGAGCTATAAGTTATTGATGTTTCTTGCGATTTATCTCCATCTTATGTAGAGTTTGTGATATTCTCCATCTTGTGTGGAGTTTTGATTTTATTTTCGCATTTGTTTTGGTTTATTTGGATAATGTCGTACCAATGATCTCTATCTTTTGAAGTTTGATATTGTAATATGTTTCTCCTTTGAATTTTGTTATAAGTAATTGGTTCATGGATATTAGTCCATGCATAGAAGATTAAGAGAGTTTGTCTAACCAGTCACTTAGAAGATCTATCAATTTTTTTAAGTTCACATTCCAATTTTTATTAGAATTTTTTATTAGATCAAAGAACAATAATTATTTTAGTTATAATAGTTTTGTTTTATGTCTAACTTTTAAGAGAGGTTTATATTCTCCCCGCATTATTTGTATTGATTCAAAGTTTTGTATTGATTCAAAGTTGCTCGAAAAAGGTTCTCTCCACACTCTTATTTACGAATATCGCAATGATCCTTTCTTTATTATATGAATTTTGCCTTTTGGTTTCTGTAGGTACTGCAGAGTCATTCTCTTATCCAGAGACTTAAGAAAAGTGAGAATCTATCGGGTGTTGATTGCAAAACTGTAGTTTTCAACATTGGTGTAATGAATATTGTAACTAAAACTTTTATTTTAGTAGTATCATTTCAATTGATTTCAGATGAACTTAATGGAATTTTTCTTTTAATATTTTTTTATTTAATAGATATTTTTTCATTTGTTTATCTAATTTGTGATGCTAGCTTAATTATGCATTAACATAGATTATGTGATTATCTAATTGGGCATGAAAAATATTGCCTTCTGTGACAAGTCCCATTCTTATTGATGTTAAGACCGATAAACCATATGAGATTGTAAAGTTCAACAGTTTGGATATTGTGCTTGTGCCCAGATACAATTGGTGGTCTTACTTTAGATCAGGGACTTTCTTTGATGAAGTTATTCCTACTACAACTACCTTTCCTATAGTATTTGCTTTTAACTGAGTCTTTATGGAAAACTATTGATCAAGTAACAAATCTTTTTCAGTCTTATTTTTGGGAGATTGATGAGTTAGTGTAATTGAAGATTGAAATCTCTCTAAGAATTATGATTATTGAGTTGCTTTTAAGTTTTTAAGTTTTTTCGTTTTGTTTGCCTATTATTATTTTAATAATATGGATTTATTATTATTATTTATTAATCATTTCAATCTCAACTTTTATTAGAAGTGTTAAACTCTAGTGATTTGAAGTGGTAAAAGTTGCCTAATCCCTACCTTAGGATAAATACGGAGTATATATCGTAGACTCCGAATAATCCGTACAGGATAACGAGTATAAGTCCTATAATAACTATTAATTAGAGTTAATTTATGAGTCTAATATTACTTTTAATATATTTTATTATTATATGTTAACAATAGTCTTTGTTATTTGATAATTTTATGTCCAAATATAGCATTTTAAGTTTTATTTTACGTGAAACCCTAATAATGTAATTGTTAGTGGGTTTTAATGATGCTATTTTTGCAGAGTCCTTTCGTCTTCTGGCAGTAGTATTTCGTGAGAAATGAGGTGTTGGTCTAGGTGAGAGGGTACTTGAAGGGTTGCCTCATTAAGTGACGTGACTCCTCGTTGCCTCGCCTGGCCTATATAATGGCCATTTCTAGTCTCATTTGTCACGTTTCCATTTCTTGCACTCCAGAGCTTCTCTCACCAGGTTATTCTCTCTCTAGTAAGTTTTCTTTATTTTATTTCTTTAGTTAGAGTCATAGGTTCTTCTAATGATGAGGAAGTCCAGATATTACATGAGCAGTATGGTGAAGAGCATGTTGAGGAGACAGATTCGAGGGTGGGTGAGGCGAAAGGAAGAAAGGAGAATGTTTGAATCACCGATGTGCCCTCTAACATTAATGAGGGCGAGCTACTAGACATATACTACACACACAATCTTTCTCCATAATATAAGTTGATTAGACCTTCTGAAGACATGAGGGTGAACTATAACTTAGATGAAGATTCTATAATGATGTACGAGAAAAGTTTTTTATCTGGAATTTGATTTCCCCTGTCCGAATCTCTGAAATCATTCTTCAATGGGTATCAGATCACCATCAATCAATTACACCCCAATGGCATGAGGCTCCTTTGTGGTATAATTGCCCTAACTTGCCAGGATGGGTGTAATTTGATGGCAAGTGTGGTTCGGGATTTGTATCACTTCCACTTGCCCTAACAAAGATCACTGCAATCTCCAGGCAAAGACCAGTTGCAACATCTTTACTAAGAAGTCTAAGATTTCATCATTGAAAAATTGAAAATCTAAATACTTCATAGTTAACTTCCCTGGGGGGTTCGGTATTCTGAACTATTGGTATGTGGATCCTCATTGCTTCCTTCTAGAAGCACCCACCCCTTATGACCGAAACATTGTCGATTTGAAGAAGGCCAGGGGGCTCAATTATGTGAATCTAAAGTAGGTGATAGCTGAAGGTTGTCCCATCAGTTTGCCTAGTGGACCCATTAGACCCAACCCTTCTGATCATGTTATCTTTCATTCTTAGTTACTTTGCCTTTGATTGTTTAAACTAACATTCCTTAATTTTTCTTCTTTGTTTTTGTGCAAAGATAGCTCCTAAGGAGATCAGGGGCTCAAAATTGTCCAAGATTGCTCAGGTGATGAAGAAGTAAACAACTGCCGAAAGCTCTTAAAAGGAGGTGCCCCCTACAGTGCAAAATATTTAACTTGCTGAAGTTGCTCAAACTGATGGGGTAGCTTCCAGTCCTCCTCCCATAAGTCCTACCTCCGAGTCTGTCAGGAAAAAAGTAAAAGGAGACACGTGTTCCTACTCTTGCCACTGCTTAAACTCCTGTTCCTCCAAGCCTCTAGATATCTGAGCATACCTTGTGCATAAGTATATGACAAATTGCAATATTCAGGATGATGGTCCTAGATATGAAGTGGCTCGTGGTTGCCTGCTTCTAGCTGATCTTTAGTAACAGGAGCATCTGGATGACTTGACGACCAAAGATTTTTTGAATTAGTGTCTACTTCAAGGTGTAAATGCTAATAATAGGTATTATGCTTAGATAAAAAATCTGAAGCAGGTTATAGTAAGATAGAGGTAAAGAAGAACGAGATGGAAGATGCGCTGAAGGGAGCCAAGCTTAGTATATAAGAGCAAGAAGCTCAGCACAAAGCTGAGATTATTGTTTAAGACTCAAAAATAGATGAGCTTAAGGAGGAAAAATTGAGAGCTTATCAATAAAAATAAAGAACTTGAGAGTAAGATAAGGGAGCTTAAGGGTCAAGTCTAGGAGAAAGAGAAGGAGTTAGAGAAGCAAGAAGCTTAGGCAGAAGATTTGGCCAAGGCATGTCTAAGCCTTTGATCGAATATCTTAGACAGGTTAAAGGAGAAGCAACTTAATGCTAATTGAACTTGGGTAAATGAGGTTTATCCTGCTGATGTTAAAGATGAAGAGGAAGGTGGCGAGGGGACCGATGGTGATGGAGTCCCACCGAGCTCACAAAGGGATGGTTTGCCTTCTCAGTTAGAAGGAGGTGTAGACGTTCAAATTGCCTCTACTAGAGGGGCAAGATGACAATGTAGCATAGTTTTCCTTAATTTTCCTTTTTTGTACTTAACTTATCTTAGGTCTTTTTGTAATTCCCTTTTGTAATTATTTTATTTATTTAATGAAAAGCAAAGTAATTATCTGCATTGTGTTTTTATTTTGCACTCCTTTATGCTTCACTTTCTGTGGAAATAAATTTGTGTATGCCCGAACTAAGAACTTATTAGGGAAATTTCAACCTCTTATGTTGGCGAGCGTGTTTGAAACTATGAACTTAATGGATTAAGGATGTTGTTGGCGAACTTCAGACGTCCAAATTAGGACTTAAGGAAATTAGGATTGCTTAAGTTACTTTAGCGAACTGGGGGATGACTACTTAGGTCACTTTTGATGAATTGGGGGATGAGCACTGAAGTCACTTTTAGTGACCTAAGGGATGATCGTTTAGGTCAATTTTGGCGAACTTGAGGACAACTGCTCAAGTCACTTTCAGCAAACTGGGATGACAGCTTAAGTCACTTTTGGCGAATTGGGCGATGATCGGTTAGGTCACTTTGGACGAACTAGGAGATGACCACTTAGATTTCTTTTGATGAACTGGGGGATGATCGCTTAGGTCACTTTTGGTGAATTGGGGATGACAGAGCTGAAAAAAGAAGGAAAAATTTTCTAAACAAACTTGCTCAAGAAAAACTTAATGGATGACTTTCCATACTTTAGAAAGCATGACTCATTAAGTGAAAAAACTTGAGGCCTTGTTATTATTCAAACAAAAACATTTTACAAATCACTAAGTGAAGGTATAATGTGTTTATTTTAAATTGTCTACATTCCATGCTCAAGGTAGCTCAACTCCTTCAACTTTCCTTAGCTTTTATGTGCTGGTGCCTATCTATTTTGACATCTTATAAGGACCTTTCCAGTTTTGCCCAAATTTGCCAATGCTTACTAACCCTTAATAATTTTCACCATTCACCAAACTTTATCTCCTTTTTTGAACTGCTTAGCCTGGGCTCACCTGTTAAAGTACCTTCTCACCCTCTATTTTTATGCTTCAACTCGGGTCACAGCATGTTCTCTAAGCTCCTCTACTAGATCTAGATTGATTTTAATACTTTCATTACTTTCGAGCTCTCCATATTCTTTCATTCTTTTATTGGATAGGCCTATTTCCACAGGTATTACTGCTTCAGTCCTATATACCAAAGAGAAAGGAGTTTGCTCTGTTGCTTATCGAGGCATAGTTTTGTTTGCCCACAATACACTGTTTAGCTCATCTGCTAAGTTGGAATTCTCTCCATCGAGTCTCTCCTTTAAACCCTCCAAGATGGTCCTATTAGTGATCTCGGTCATACCATTAGCCTATAGGTGAGCTATTAATGTAAAATGGAGCCTGATGTGCCAATCTTCATATAAAGACTTGACGGCATCTGAATTGAACTATTTTCCATTATCAGTGACAATTTTGCGAGGCACACCATTTTTGAATATCACATTTTTCCTAAAGAAGTTGATAACCCGAGCTAGAGTAATAGCGCTGAGGGCCTCAGCTTCCACCCATTTAGAAAAGTGATCAATTGCCATTACTACAAACTTCCTTTATCCAATTGTTATTGGAAAGGACCAAAGATAACTATTCTTATTAGGCTAACGGCTAGGCTGAACCTAAAGGTTTTAGTTTAGAGGAAGGTTTCCTAGGTACTTTGTCATATTTTTGGCAACCGTTATATTGATGAACGTGTTGATGAACATTTATTTTCATCATTAGCCAATAATATCCTAATAGTAGGATCTTTTAGAGTAGGGCTTTCGATCCTTCTTGTGCCCCATAAATGCCCTCATGTACTTCTCTTATGATGGAGTTGCCCTCTTCTTCGATCACACACTTAGCCCAAGGATGTGATTTTGATTTCCTATAAAGCTCTTCATTGTCCATTGCGCAATTTGCCGCTTTTCTATAAAGCTTGATCGCTTCTAGTTTATCAATTGGGCATATGTCATTTTGTCAGAAATCAATAATTGGATTCATCCAGTTATTTTCAGCTTGAGATACTAGGACTTCGTTTTCTTCATAGCTCATATAAGTTTAGTGTTCAACAGTTACGTCACATGGTAACTCACCCACTCATATTGCAACTTTAGCCAAGGCATCTGCTTCTTTATTATTCACCCATTTTGTCTGAGTCACCTTCCAAGTGCAACCTTCTTTCTCTAGCTTGCATAAGAGAGACAAAGTAAGAGAACAGTACTCGACTAAGTTCAGCTCCTTGATAATGAATGCGCCTGTCATTTGGTTGACTACCGGCTATGAGTCTGAAAAGATATGGAGAATTAGGGTTCATATCTCGAGTGTTAGATTGAGCTTTGTGACTAAACCTTCATACTCAATGTCATTATTGGTTGTGGGGAAAGTACAAGCACATAGCATACTATATCTTTATCTTCCCGGGACCCTATAGGATTACTCTTATTGCCACCCTTGAGCTTCCTAAGGCACCGTCTATATTTAGTTTCCACATCTATCCTTAGGGTTCAGTTGTTCAATATCAAGGTCACCCTTATCATCTTCACCAGAATATTCTACTACAAAGTCAGCAGCTATATGTGCCTTCATTATGGCACGAGGTGCATACTTGATGTCAAATTCTCTTAGTTTGATTGAGCATTCTATCAGTCTTCTACTAGTATTAGCTCGGTGCAGGACCTTATTCGGGGGGTTATTAGTTCGGACAATAACATTGTAGGATTGGAAATAATGGCGTAAACGATTCGTCGATGTCAAGGTGGCAAATGCTAATGTTTCGACGTTATAAATTGCAGTTTGAAAGCCTTGAGAACCTTTCTAATGTAGTATATTGGATAATTTTTCCCTCCTTTTCTCTAAATAATTCTAAAGCCATCAAGTTTTATGTGCCAGCTAAATACAAGTATAGGGCTTGTCCTTTTTAGGTCTACTTAAAAGGGAGGCAGAAGAAAAGAAATCTTCAATCTGCTCGAAGGCAAGCTAGATTTTTTATCCCACTTGAAACCCTTTAGTTGATTTGGGGTTTGGTAGAAGGGCATACACCTTTTGGTTGAATAGGAGATAAATCGCCTTATGGCTGTAATTTGACCGTTCAATTGTTGGACTTCATGAATGTTGGTGGGTGCCTGCATCTCTATGATCACCTTGATCTTCTCAGGGTTCGCTTCAATCCCTCTCTTTGATATAACAATTTTCTTTCTTTAACTCCAAACTTGCATTTTTCTTGGTTGAGTTTTATATTAAACTTGTTTAAAATTGAGTGCTTCTTGCAGGTCTCTGGGATGATCGTCAGCCCAAACATTTTTAATTATCATATCATGAACATATACAATAATAGTTTGCCCAATTTGATTTTAGAACATGCTATTTACCAGTCTTTGATATGCAGTTCTTACATTCTTAAGTCTGATGAGCATAACTTGATAACAATATATTCTCCTATCAGTGACGAAGCTCATTTTCTCTTCATCTAGTTTGTTCATTTCTTATTTGATAATACCCTATTATTGTGTCCATAAAAATGTATATCTTTTGGCTAGCTAGTCTATATTAGGCAGAAGGTGAGGGTCTTTAGGGCAGGCCTTGTTTAGGTTAGTAAAGTCAACACATAATCTCCACTTTCAATTAGACTTCAGAACCAGGACTACATTTGCCAGCCATTCTAGATAGTTTACCTCCTTCATGAATCATGCTTCCAAAATTTTGTCCATCTCTACTACTATGACATGCTATCTCTCTAGACCATGGTTTCGGTTCTTTTGTTTTATTGGTTTAAAGCTTGGGTTAATGCTGAGCTTATGAGATATGATGTCAGGGGATACCAACTATGTCTCTCGTAGTGCAGGCGAAGCCATTAGCATTTGCTTCTAAGATTGCCTAAATATTATCCTACGCTTCTCTTGGAAGATCGACTCCCAATGTCAACTTCTTCCCTGGTTTACTTCCCATGTGACTAGCTCGCCTATCGGGGTTGGATTGGAGTCCAAATTATGTCTAGGGATGTCAAATGATTGATGCTCGGCTTGCTTCATGGATAACTGGTCTTTAAGCATCCACATGATTGGTAGGGTGAGGGGTAACCCCTTTACTGCTATCATATATGTCTCTCGAGCCACCTTCTAGTCCCCCTTAACATTAATGACTTTGCCATCATCGAAGTAAAACTTCATGGTGAGGTATTTGATACATATACCAGCTTTTAGCTCGTACAGGGCCAGTCTGCCTATTATGGCATTGTACAAAAAATGAATATCTACCACCATGAACTCTTACTTGAGCTTCTTTGATAAGACCTCAGTTCCTAACTCTAAAGTTATGTTTATAGATCCGGACACCTGCACAGGATTTCTCACTAAGCCAACTAAAGGTCTTTGGATAGGTTTAAGTTTTGTCTGGTCCAACTTCAAAGCCTTGAAAACCTTTATGGTCAATAAGTTAACTGCACTACCTTTATCCACCAGGATTCTTCACCAAGAAATTCTCTAGGATCCCCTCAATTACCAAGGCATCATTGTGAGGGGTGTGTACAAGTTTGCCATTAGCTTTGGAGAATGATATGGGCAATTTGGTGCTTGGCTTTTGTTGAGATATAATGGAGTATATCTCCCATGCTCTTCATTTCCTAGCGGAGTTACTATCACCCCTTGAGGAACCACCTTAAGGTGTGACATATTTTCAACTGCTTATCTTTTTTGCTCATTATCTTCTTAAGTTCTCCCACAAATTCCTTCAGTTTGCCCCTTTACACTAAGCTTCTAATTCTCTTTTCAAATGCCAATAGGCCTCGATCTCATGGCCTTCATCTCTATGAAATTCGCAATATGTCCTTTTATCTCAATAATTTGAGGTACCTTCTTTCATCTTTCTAGGGTAGTAGAGCTGAATATGGTCGCCATGTTCTCACACCCATGACAATATCTCCAAACGTGGCCTGTTTAAAGGAGTGAATTCTCTCTCTTCTTGTGATTTGTCGTCCCTTGAGTATAGGGTTCCAACAGAATAACTAGTTCGCGGGATCCAAATGGGTGACCTTTGAGGTGACCATCTTTTGACTAGGATGAATGTCTCTTACTTTTATATCTTTCTTCTTTGGGCAGCCTGTGCTTTTGGGCTTCGTAAGCCTTGTTTGATTTGGTGTATTTATGTGCTCGTGCCATAAGTTCAACAAATTTAAGGGGGAGTCTATTCTTTAGCATAACGCTAATGGCTACCTGATTATTCAAGTTCTCTACCTGCATTGCCATCTTCTAAAATTTGAACACATATTGCTTCAAAGTCTCCCTTCTTCCCTTTAAGTTTACCAAGTCAAAATAGATTTTTTTTTTTGGACGGTATGCATGTTTTGAAATGAGCTCAAAATGTTATGGCTAATTAGGAGAAAGAGTGAACAGATCCTGTCATGAGTGTTTGATCCCACTCCTAGGCGACTCTTTTTAGAGTAGTTAGGAAGACTTTACATATCAAGTCTTTCGAATTTGTTTGAAGGTACATCATGGCTCAAAAGGTCACCAGGTGACTTCGGGGATTGATTGATCCGTCATAGAATTGGAAAGTTGGAGGCTTGAACTTTGGTTGGAAGGTTGCTGCTAAGATACTAGTTGATAATAGCGAGTCCTATCGAAGACTGTAATCTCCTGTTTCTCCCCTCTCTTTGCACTCTTAGACCAGTTCTTTGATGACATTCTTGAGATTAGTTTCATTCAAGATCGGCTAGGTGTGACTTAATTCTTGACTATTAGGAATGGACACTCTAAGGCCTAATTTCAGGTGGTGGGTAGTTGACCGATTTACTGGGTGGTTTTGGTTCGCCACTAGGTAGAGGGTTCTCCAAAAGGTTTTTCAATATGAAGGTGAATAACTAGTCTGCCTGGGCTAGTGCAGCTACAACTTGGGGTTCAACAGTTGATAGGATGGTGAATGTGGGCTAATTGTTGGCCTTCTCATTGACATTGTGTTGACCTTTCAAGGTAGGATGCTCAGTGGGATTGGCGGCCATGGGAATTGGGAGAAGAAAGACTGTGGAGATTGTTTTTGTTTTCTCTTTTTTCTTTTTTAGAGTTGAAGGCGTGTTTCATGCTCACCACATCAATTGCTAAATGCCTAATTTATTTGTTACCCTTATTATTACTTTATTTTTTGTGGGATTAGACTTGACCAAGTAAAGGACAAATGTACAACTTATAATCATTTTAATGAATATTTCCAAGATAGTATTACATTCCTAGAAGCAATTTGTGTGATCTAAGTGTATGGTAGTAGCATCATGCATATTTGCTAAAGCATGTTTACTAAAGCGTGCAAGACACCTTCTCTCCTTAATCTCTATGGAGAAATATTAATCGATTTTCATCTTAAAATTCATCTATTTTTATCTTCAAAAATTTGAATTTGTTAAGTTTATAGCGAGATATAGTGTGTATAATATGAAATGAATAACTAATTGAATAATGTGTTTTTTTAAACAAATACATGAAATGACACTAATAAAAATAAAAGATAATAATTTAATTAGTCTGGATATTACATAATATGGTTTTAAATAAATAAATATATAAATACGTAGATAACTAGGACTTTAATTTGAGTTTTTAAATTTAATATGTTAATTTTGAAATTATGTCATATTAAACTTGCTCAATACAAGTCTTTCAAGAGACCAATTTGTTAAGTGATAATGAAAAGAGACAGATAGAATTTGAAATCGCATCAAAATTAATATCTTAACATCTTTAAATTATTTTTTGGAATAAGTAAAAAAATTCGAGTGAAATTAATCGGAACAAAGAAAATTACAAAACATTTTTTAACATAATAAAATAAAATTTTAGCTATTTTGTACAATTAATTGACAAAAAATTATCTTTTTTTATTGTTGATGTAATTTTAAGATTATATATAAATATTATTTTATGTTATTTTAAAATTTCTTTTTTTTCGAAAAAAAAATCTTAAACTAAAGAAAAGTAGCATGTTACTCATGATTAATGATAGTTTTTTTTTTCTTTTAGTGATTTTCTTTCTATTTTTCTTTTTGAAAATAATTATCAAAATATTATTAAGGAAAAAAAAGGGCTACATTAGCCTGAATAAGAACATCTAAAAATGAAGGAACTTCCCCCATAAATATGAGCTCCTCCATACTAGAAGAGAGAGCTTTCTTAGCTAAAAAGTTTTTTTTTTTTTTTTTTCCTCTTTTCAAAATATCATCTTTTTTTCTTTTATAAAATCTATTAATTAAAAAAGAAAAAGACATTTTATATCCTTAAATTCTGGAAAGAAAATATATATTTATTTGATAATATTATTTAAATAATATGATTTAAGTAAAAATTATTTTTAAAACGTTGATATGGCATTTTACTTTTTGAGCATTCTCTTTTAATTTTTTTTTAGAAATTTTTTAATTTTTTAATGCAGTTTCGTAACATTCTTTTTACCCTTTTTTTTTATAAAATTTACAAATTTTAGATAATTTACAACAAAACAACATTTTAAGTTATAAAATTTTAAATTTTAAACACATAAATCGTTCTATCTTTATGAGAATTCACCTATAATAAGTTTTTTAGAGAGCAAATCAACTTATTAAATAAATAAATAAATAAATTTTTTCAAAAAATAAAAATAAAAATAAAGGTGAATTCTATATATTTTTATAAGTATATGGTCCATTATTTATTAGTGTAGTAAGTTAATCCAATAATTGACCATTATTCTTAATTCTTATGGTTCTTGCCCAATCACTATTTTAATCTAGCAATGAATGAGTTGGATATGACATTGCTTCTTCTTCCCTTACTGCTCGACATGTTCAACCATGGAAGCTGCAACATTATGTCACCATCTAATTTTTATTTATTTTATCTAAAAAATCGAATTCCACTATTTAATTAAGATCATATAAGATTTACATTGAAATTTAAATGATTTATGTAATATTCTTTTAATTTTCTACAGCCATGTGTTCTATTTTGAATTTAAAACCTTAAACTTTTTATAAAAAAATTTCAAAATTTTATTCACTAAAATGTTTTCTTTTTTACATATTTTTTATAAGTATTATAATTGTATAATTAATTATAGAACTCATAATATTTTTTAAGTATTTAATGATATTTTACTTAGGACCTAATTATAGTTTATAGATCAAATAATAAATTTTATATTATATTAAGATAGAATTAGGATATTTTATTACTTGTTCGGTAGATAAGTCGATGCTCTCGTCTTTAAAGGATATATACGACGGCTCAATTTCTTGATTATCCTTTTCAAATTCTCCTAAAAAAATTTTAATTTATCAATTAGTTTATGAATTTTTAGGTATCGTTTGCAACAAATGAAATATGATTGTAAAATTCATTTACAAACGAATTTGTCATGTTTGGTATGCTACAATTTAAAATAAGAAATTCAATTTAATTTCACAAAATTTTGTTTGAAACAATTTTTAAATGAAAATTCATTTGTCTTTATTTTCTAAAATAACATTGACATAATAATTTAATAAAAATACTAATATAACTAAATCACTCATATTCCACCATTATTAATTAATTAAATTTTAAAATTTCAAATTTCATGTCCTTGCAAATGTTTAATTTTATTTTTATTAATAGATTAAAATATATTCAAAATTAAAAATTTATTTGGATTAGTCATATAGAATAGTAATTTCATACTCTTTAAAAAAATATTAAAAAAAATAAATGAGGACAGTTTGGTCAATAATATTTAAATAAAAGAGCGGTTTAGTCAATATAAATATTAGTAGGTTAATATGTAGAATTCATTTGTAAATTTCAACAATTTCAATATGATTTGAATTAAACTAATCTAATTTCATAAAATTCAATTTATAGAATTTAAATCCATATTTTTTTCATTCTAAATACAAAATTTTGGATTTCCAAATAAATTCCATAAAATTGTGTGGAATTCATTTATTTCAAACGGTCTCTTAATTTCTAAATTTTTATTTTTTTGTTAATCAAGTATTTGAATTTTTAACAAATAAATTTTTTAATTAAATGCATTTGGCTTGATCATTTTGGTAGAAAATTCCAATGAACAATTTCATGCAATCATTGTCAAATATCAGAAAGACAATATTTTGCAGTGTGAAATTCTGACCAAATACACTTAATTGTAAAAAAGATTGACTAATTAAAAAATAAAATTGAGACATTGAAATAATGAAGTCATAACTAAAATTAAAATATTTTTGAATAAAAAGTGATTTTTATTGATTAAAATGCCTGTGAAATAAAAGAAAAAAAAAAGACGGCTAAAAGATAAAGGACAGGAGAAATTAAAAATAGAAAGGCACTCAAAAAAAGAGAAATGATATTTATGGACAAGAGACTAAAAAGATAAAAAAAATATATATATACAAAGCAGTAAGTAAACCATAGCGGTTAAGAAGAATTTTGGAAAATGGGGTCCACTAAACAAAGTGGCGTAATAGCTGGCAAACCGGTCTGACAGACTGGTTTCTTCAACCCTCGCCTCCGCTTCTCTTCTATTAAGCCCTACCCCTCTCTCTTTGCTTCTCTGTTCAATTCAATCTCTCTCTCTCTCTCTCTCCAAAACCGAATAAACAAACACTCTTGTTCCCCCTTATAATTTTCTTGGTCTCTTTCTTTCCTTTTATCTTTCAAACCCAATTCAGCCGGAAAATCAAGAATCAGCTATGGCTGAAGAAGTGTTGGTGGAGAAACCTGTTACTGAGAAAGATGCACCGCCAGCACCGGTACCTGAGCCAGAGGCGCCGGAAAAGCCAGCTGCGGTTGTTGTTGAAGAGGAGGTTGTGGCTGTTGAAACTGAGAAACGGAAAGAAACTGAGGAAGTGCAAATTACGCAATCGGTTTCTTTTAAAGAGGAAACTAACGTTGTTGGTGAACTGCCTGAAGCTCAGAAGAAAGCTCTCGATGAGTTGAAACAGCTGATCCAAGAAGCACTTAATAAGCATGAGTTTACTGCTCCACCACAGCCGCCGCCAACCAAAGAGGAGGAGAAGCCGGCTGAACCAGAGAAGGTGGAGGAGAAAGCTGTTGAAGTGAAGGAGGAAGAGAAAACTCCGGCTTCTACAAGTGAAGAACCGAAGACTGAAGAGACTGAGACGGCAACCCCACCACCGCCAACAGCGGCGGAGGAAGTGAAGGAGGAGGAGAAAGTTGAAGTACAAGAAGAGACAAAGGTTGAGCCACCGGTGGTGGAAACTGTTGTGGTGGCTGAAGAGGTGGTAGCCAAGGTGACAACTGTTGATGAAGATGGAGCTAAGACTGTTGAGGCAATTGAAGAAACCGTGGTGGCGGTTTCAACAATCACCACTGCTGCAGAGGAACCCGCTCCAGCTAAAGAAGCTGAGGCATCTGCAGTGGAAGAGCCAAAAACAGAGGAGACCCAGGCTCCTCCGCCACCACCACCGGAGGAGGTATTCATATGGGGAATTCCAATCCTTGGAGATGAGAAAAGTGATGTGATTCTCTTGAAATTCTTGAGAGCGAGAGATTTCAAGGTGAAAGATGCTTTCGCAATGATCAAGAATACTGTACGTTGGCGAAAAGAATTTGGAATTGATTCGCTTCTTGAAGAAGACCTTGGAAATGAATTAGAGAAAGCTGTTTTTATGCATGGATTTGATAAAGAAGGCCACCCTGTTTGTTACAACGTTTTTGGTGCTTTCCAAGACAAGGAGCTTTATCAAAATTGCTTTGCTGATGAAGAAAAGAGAGTGAAGTTCTTAAGATGGAGGATTCAGTTCTTGGAAAAGAGTATTAGAAAGCTTGATTTTAGTCCAAATGGTATTTGCACAATTGTTCAAGTGAATGACCTTAAGAATTCTCCTGGACCTGGTAAGAGAGAGCTTAGGCAAGCAACTAATCAGGCAGTTGCCTTGCTTCAAGATAATTATCCTGAATTTGTAGCCAAACAGGTAATTAATCTCAACCCGTGTTTTATTTTTGAATGCTTAATTTATTTTTATTTATTTAATCTTGATTTTTCATATGGGTTTTTGTTTCTGAAGGTGTTCATCAATGTCCCATGGTGGTACCTTGCATTTAATAGGATGATTAGTCCTTTCCTGACACAAAGGACTAAGAGCAAGTTTGTATTTGCTGGTCCATCCAAATCTGCTGAGACACTTTTCAAGTAAGTGCAAACATTTCTTTTATGGTTTCTTTTCATCCGTATTGGTCCATTTCCTCTTCATTGCTTAATACATCTTTCTCTAAAATCACTTTTTTGTTCCGTTTTGTCGAATAAACAGATACATATCACCTGTTCCATTTCCTCTTTATTGCTTAATACATCTTTCTCTAATCACTTTTTTGTTCTGTTTTGTCTAATAAACAGGTACATATCTCCTGAACAAGTCCCAGTTCAGTATGGTGGATTAAGTAGAGAAGGTGACCAGGAATTCTCAGTTAATGATCCTGTCACAGAGGTTGTAATTAAACCCACATCAAAACACACAGTCGAATTCTCATTTTCTGAGGTGGGTATTTATAGGTTGTCAATTTTTGTTTTTGAAATTCCACTTGATATCTCCTGGATCCCAGGTTTTTACTATTTAAAATATCTTTTTAAGTCAATCTATCTTGAATCTTAATTGTGCAACTAATTGGATTGTTGAATTTATTGCAGAGAACCCTTTTGGTTTGGGAACTCCGAGTTGTGGGTTGGGATGTAAGTTACGGAGCTGAGTTTGTGCCGAGTGCAGAAGATGGTTACACCGTTATTGTATCAAAGACCAGAAAGATTAGCCCAACTGATGAGCCTGTAATTTGTGATACATTCAAGATTAGTGAACCAGGGAAGGTAGTGCTCACCATTGATAATCAATCCTCCAAGAAGAAGAAGCTTCTCTTTAGGTCCAAGACCAAACCACTTTCTGAATGAAATTCAAGAATCCAATGCCATTGTGGAGAATTGCAGAAATAAGGAACGGGGCCTATTGTTTTTTGTTTAAATTTAAATTTAAATTTTTGTTTTATAAAGTATGGGGGCATTATTTATATTTTTTTATTAGTTTTTTTATTGGGGGGTTTTTGTTATTTGGTGTTGGTTTGGATGCAAATCACTGGTAAAGAATGCACTGGACAAGACACATCTGAGGTTTCTGTGTTGTGGGAAGTCAAAACGTTTGTGTCTCTATTTGTGGACAGTAACTCTGTTATGATTCTTACTTTTGCCTGTAAAATTTGTGTAAATGTGATGGTGTAAAACTTCCTCTCTATTTTATTACCATTTGTTATAGATTAATTTTGTTTGCTGTTTTGTACAATTGAAGTCTAAATGCAGCATTGCAAAGTCTTTTTTTGTTTTTTTTTTTTTTTTTTCCGTTCATAACAAGGCTGAATGTACTGAAATAACATGATGTGCTGCACAAGAGAGTGTAACTCTTTATTTAACTCACCCAATTAATAAAAACTCTTGTCTTCTAGAGAATTCGAATTTGAGATTAGATATTAGAATTTGAACTGAATTTGGTATATAGATTAGAAATGAGTATGAAGTGTGAACATATAGACTTGAAGAAAAAAAATAGAATAAAAATCTTCATGTTATCAGTTGCTTTATGGAAACGTAAACAAGAACAAAAGAAAGCATAAAAGCTATTTAGAATTTTGTTTTCATTTGTTAAGACAGCTATTTGAAAGTGATTTTAGTATTTGGAATTTTCTAAATTTGTTGGGTGCTTTGTCTGAAGATGAAAAATGGTTTGGTAGAAAACAACATCTTCCCTTAAACTCTTCTTCTTCTCTCTATTTTTGTTTTTTGGAGTCATCTGAAAATGTTCTTCCAAGACGATTGAAACAATTCTGCAGCTTTGTCAAACTTTTGTTATTTTCTTTATCGTAAATAATACTCACCTAACATTAGACTTTTCTTTGGTTAATTTGTAAACAATGTAATAAAATTACCGGTAAGGTCAAGGGTTTCTAACTAAGAACTTCCGTTGTTGGAAGTGTAACGGTAATACCACTCTAGTAATTTGTCAATTTTCATTCAATCCCTGTAATAATTCCATTTTCACTGTATCACATTATTCGTTTCAATTTATTTGTAAAAAAAGTTTAGTTGAATTTGATTTCTCTGTATAAAAATTAATATCTTCGATTTATATTAATTAATTCAATTTCAACCTACAAAATCAGATTAATTTACCCTCTTCAGTAAAAAAAAAAAAAAAGTTTTATTTAGTGACTGTTATCATATTATTCCATGCTTGCATGGAGAAAAGTTAGTGGATTATGATTATTTACTATTAAAATAAGTAAAATAATAATAAAAATAAAAAAAAGAAATCTTCACTTTACCTTAAAACAGAGGAGGCAGCAGTAAATCTGTCGAGCACTTTACCCCAAAAAAAAAAAAAAAAGGTGAATAACGTTGTGTTGTGTTGTGTCGTTTTGGGTTATATTTTATGTTTTAGATTCCTCTGGGATCCAAGTTTGAGGCTCTAATCATTTTCCCAGCTCTACAGTCATTTTAATAAAATTGCTTTTAATTCATATTAATTAATATTCAAAAAGCCATCATTTCTAACTTTATTTATATTTAATTCAACTCTAAAAATAGCATTTACAATAAAATAATCAACAAGGCCTACAATAGTTGGAGATTCTTTCCTTTACCAATGAGAATTTTCTTCTAATAATTACCAATTTTAAAAATTACTTGAGTTACACCCTATTTGATTTCATTATTATTTTAATATTTTATATATACAAATTAAATAATAGCTGGCAGTAAAGAAATTTTGAAAATAATATATTTTTGAATAATTTTATATTTTTTTATTTCACTTAAATTTGAGGTCCTAAATTTCCAATATTCAGTTTTACTAAAAATCTCTTAATGAATTTGACAGATAAGGTGTCGTTTTAAAATTTATAATTGAAATACTGCTAAAAATATATATTTTAATGTCTATAATTTGACCTTATGATACCAAATCATGCGTTATACTAACTAATCAATCGTTATAGTTTTGTACTAATTTTTAGAAATAAAAATAAGGTTTATGAAAAGACATTTAATTTTTATAAAAAATTATTCAAATAATTAAAAATTAAACTCTACTAAAATAGTTATTAACTATCAAAACAGTTAATTTTACCTAATACACCAATATGAAAGTTACCCTTCCCAAAATCAAAAAGAAAATTGACAATTTTGCATTACTGTTTTTGCCTAATATATCTTGTTTTTTTAATCTTCTACGTCGTCGCTATCTGACGTCATTTTCAAGCGAAATCCTATCAAAACTTAAAAATAAATAAATAAATCAATCGTTTTCAATTGCAAGGGCTATTTAAACGTCTAAAGATCCCTAGATGATGGCCATACTTATCTATTAATACAGTTTAATAGTAATAATACAGATGATTATTTAATTGAATAAATCTTCGAGCATATATTTCTTGATTTGCTTGCAACAAATTTTATTTTTTTTACATAACTATTGATTAATTAGTTATTAATTAATTAAGACCAAAGATTCTATTTGATGAATTCAGTTTGATTTTTAAACTTTTTTTTACATTAAGTTTATCATTATATTTAGTAAAAATTATAATCAATTAAAAAATTTCAGCTTTTTTTTTTATTAAAATTACGATCAAACTAAATATATCTCCTCTAAATCTGAATTGAGCTGTTTGAAAAGCATTCTCTCTAGGGTTTGGAAAGCTAGGATTTTATGAACGAGCTGTCACTGGCCGCTAAGGCCCCTCCGCCGCTGTTGGAGTTTGATCAGGATACGAAGAAGGTGCGACACAGGGATGCAAAGGAAGTTCACGTACAACCTGCGTTGAGATTTCGTGATAAAGTTATGGAAGATGATTTCGATATGGGGGAGGAATAAGACGATGTTGAGGTTCTAGAAGATGATATTTAGGTAATGCAAGCTGAAGGCATGCCTCAAGTGACAATTTCCAAAAGATTAACTGACCCGTTGTCTAGATTATGGAAGCGAGGGTAGTGTGTAGGTTATGGGGCGATACATAGGCTATAAAGCCTTTTGCACATGAGTTCAGTCGCTATGGAACCCTGACAATCCTCAAATATGGGAGCTTGGGAATGGGTATTTCATGGTTTGTTTATCTAATGAAACCGATTATCAGCGTGCATTGTTAGATGGGCCTTGGACAGTAATAGGTAGCTGCCTCATGGTGGAGCCATGGCATGCTGGCTTTGATATCACTGACACATCCCTAAATTCCTTAACTGACCTAGGCTTTCTCTTCACTTGTATCACAAGTCAGTGTTACATGCAAGAGGGGCAGCCTTAGGGAGAGTTGTAAAATCGACTATAACACTAGTGATTTGGTGCGAGGAAAGTTTGCACAAACCGCAGTATCGAGTAATCCGCAACAGCCATTAGTTGGCTAATTCATGCTTAATGGTGAAAGTGCAGAAGGTTAAGTACAAAAGCCTACCTGAATTGTGCTATGATTGTGGGAGAGTTAGGCATAAGTCTAATTATTGTCCACTCAAGCAGGATTCTATAACAGGAAGTCAAGAGATTGTCTGAATTCACAACCTATAAGCCTGTAATTCCAGAGAATACAACAGCTAAATTCATTCCTTGGATGGTTGTTACATGGAAAGGGAGAAGGCCTGCCCCTAGAGGAGATTCTATTGTTGGTGGTCTAGGTAATTGGTTTGGTGCCCTTCAGGATGAAGATACTGGACCCTTAACGAACCATTTGCATTCTAACAGTGCTACTGAGAAGGATAATGAACCCTTACATGCTTTTGTCTATCACTCGAAAGTAGCTGGCTTTGCGAACAGATACCAACAAAATGAAAAAAAAACTATTTCCCCTCAGGATGGTCGCAATGGATTAAATAAGAATGTAAATCCTTCCTCTATAATGGATAATATTCAGACTAATGATAGACTTGTAGGAGAATTTTTTGCCTTCAAAAACAATCATGACACTATGGTAAGCACTACACTGGACGTGTCAGCGCGCTCGGTGGTAAACACAATAATGCAGTTCTTTTTTCATCTCTCCTAAATAAAATATTGTATATATTCTATCTAAATTCATTTTTCTGCAAAATATATCTAACAAATTATACTAATATAAAGAAAAAAAAAATGTACTTTTTCTCTTTTTATCTTTCTCTCAGATAAAATAATTTAAATTATAATCAAAATATTTAAAAAATAAAATATACAAATTTTCAAATTTCTTATTATCATATATATTTATTAAAAATAAATTCAAAATAATAAAACTTAAAATTTTAAAATTATTAATTATCTATATGTATTTATTTAAAGAATACTTTTTATAAATTATACAACATTAATGGATAAAATATAATTTTTTTAATTGGCTATGATTTATTCTATTTTAGAATATTTCAAATCTTCGTTACAGCCATATCGATAATCTTATTATTCTCCTATTCCCATATTTATATTTACTAGTTTTTTTAATGATGTGTTTTGCATTACATATTTTTAATCTTTTAAAATTTTTTATCTATATAATAATAAAGCATAACTTTTATTTATATTAAAATAAATACAATTGCTTAATTTGTATTGGATTTTGTTGTATAAGCTACTTTTTAATGATATTTTTTTGTATCTAATTCTATTTTATTTATAATGAAATATTCTCAAATTAAAATTCAATACAATCGCTAAACCTAATCTTTCAGTCCCCAATTTATAAATACAGATTTTTAAAACATTAATAAATACTTAAAAAGAAAATCAAGTCATAAGTCAATCTCCAACTTTTTACCCTTAACCTCAAATTAATATTTATATACAACTATAATGAAAAATAATAATAAATTATTTTCTATTGCCTGTAAAAGAAAGAAATGAGCAAATGATATGAATTGATAATGATAATTACTTTAACTATAGTGACAATATTACTTACCCAGTGTATTAGATAAAGGAATATATCACAAATTCTTGAAACATTAAAAGGTGACCCAAAATAAAAATATATAGTTCTAATTTTTTTTTTTTTAGTTTTATAAACACCATTTTCTTTCAAATCAAATATATTAGAATATAATAAAAATATTAAGAAAATTAAAAAAATTTAATTATGAAGAAGTCATTTATTCATTGCAAAGGACATACAAATTTCTTACTAAATTAATTTATAACCACTACCATTTTAATTTAATAAGAGATTTATAAGGTTAATAAAATTTAAATATAAGATAAATAATTCAGTAATGAAAAGGAAAATAAAAAGTAAAACATAAAAAAATTCATATTAAGAATATAACTTTTTTCGAAACGCAATGTATAAAAAAAATAAATTATATTAAAAAAATTATTAATTTAAATTTCAAAAATCTTCTTTTTAACTAGAAACTTATACTCAAATCAATAAATGAGAATTACAAAGTAAATAATACTAGAATCTAATTTGTTTTTCCATTTTTTCTAAGTTGTAAATTTAAAATAAATAAATAAGTTAATTAATTAATAAAAAAACTATATAAAAGAAAAGTTCTATCGTCACGGAATAAATCCAGAATTTTTCCTACAATCATACCAAAAAATAATAGTATATTTTTTTTTTTTTTTATTTTCTATATGTATTTATTTAAAAATAATTTTTTTTAAAATTATAATCAATCAAATAATAAAATATAATTTTTCTTCAGTATCCCCAGCACATTAAATTAGAACTAAATCTTACTCGCACTGAATCGGCCTAAAAAGGGATAAAGTGCTTCAACAAATATTTTCGTAGCTCACTTAAAGGAGAAGAATGCCTAACTATTCTTCCAAATACTCATTAATATAAAATATTTTTTTTTAATTGGTTATGACTAAAATTATTTTAAAATATTTTAAATTTAATTAAGGGCAATATTGAAAATTTTATTGCAGGTGTGGATAGGGTTGAGTATATTTATAGTTGAACCAATAAAATCGGATTAATTTGGTTTGAATTTGCAGTGACGTACAAAAGAAAGTTATGGAATTTTGGTAGGATATTGACATTTCATCACAAGTCACAACTTAAACATAAAAGCATAATAATGGAAAGATCATTTAATAGCAACGTGTGTAATTCAAAATGAAAAGCTTTTAGTTGTACGTTGTTGATTTATGGTTTCTCTCTTCCACTTCTTTCTCTATTATATCTAATCCTAATTTTTATTTGGGACTTTACAGTCCCCTGCTTTTCAGTTTTTTTCTTTTCGTTCCTAATTTTTTATTATTTTTAATAGATTCATTTCCTTTTTACATCTCTTTTTTCCCTCTTTTTATTGTTGATTTCTCTTTTTTTTTTTTTTTAAGATTGTTACTAAAAGGTATGACATTTAATTTAGATCTGACAGTGAGGTATGTTCCTCCATCGTGGCATGAATTCATTCATATACATTATATGCAATAAATTTTTAAAAAAAATAATCTAAAATAAGATATTCGGAGAAGTCATTTTGTCGTCCAAATCGATTTATATAGATCAAGGTCATCTTCAAGTAAAAAAATTCAATATTGATTCTTTTAATTTTAATTTTATTATTCAAAAGAATACAAATAATTCTTTTGATCTGTTAAGAGTTCAGCTAACTTTCTATTAATTATAATAGTGAGTTTTATCTTTGATCTAATTTAGTATTTATAATACTTGATTTTATTATTAATGAATTATATTTTAAAAAATAGAAAAATTATTTAGTTGAATAACAATAAAATAGAGAAACTATAAAATTGATTTTTTTTTTTAAAAAAAAAAAAAATTCTACTTTCTGAAGTTTATCCTTTTTAGTGGTCTTGAAATGTCTGTTCCTAAGTTTTCTCCTAACTCAGGGAACTTGGCTTGTAACTTTGGCTAAGGATGCTCATCAAAATCTCTCCACATGCTTTTTCTTTCTTTCTTTTTTTCCTATTAGATTCTACGGATAAAGGACAATTTATATTTAAGATTTATTCGGTAAAATTAATTGTTTTAATAGCTATTAGCTGTTTAAGTAATGTTTCATAAAATACAAAAATCTAAACGTTACATGAATTAACTTTTTATAAAACTTTACCCTAATATCTAAAAGTTAATATAACTTCTATATTACCAAACAATTTTTTAAATAATATTTAACGTTTTGACCGATTAAAACTTAAAAGCTATCCAAAGAACGATTGCCGAACACAGTCTTACACAATATATTGCAATTAAAATAGACTTATATAATTACATCAAAAGTCTATCACCAATAACTCAGCTCATAAGGATAGAGATACATATTAGAATGTTGAAGCGCAAGATAGAATTGGCTAAATACATAAATTTTTCTTTTAACTTTCAAATTTAATGGTGTGGCATCCTAGACTTTGCAAATGACCATGGTTTTTAGGATTTTTGATTTTTTATATATAAATACTCCTGTTTTATTTTTTTATATGGTTTGACGGAACACGCATATTAAAAAATTTAGTAACAAAATTTATTTTGCTTTTTAAAACTTAATTTTTTAAGATATTAATAAAAAATTTTCATTTAATAAACAATTATAAATTTTATTATGGGAAAAATAGTTGTTTACATATCTAAATTTAAAAATTTTGCACACATTTTGGAACGTAAAAAAAAATAACAAGCAAACAAAATAAGATGGAAGAAATATTAATTTAATATATAGTTAACATTACTCTTGAAATAATAATTTTCATATTTTTTATAATTTAATAATATTTAGTTTATCTAATTTTAAAAGTTAAAGTATATAATAAAATAATTATGGAAATTAAAGTATCAAATAGCCGTAATTTTATAAATTAAAATATTTAATGAATTAAAATAAAAATTTAATATCTCAATCAAGTGCCGTCTGCTTCGTATTTTAACCTCCTCTCGTAGAAGATATATAGAGTAAGAGACCACCATAGAAGTTACCACAGTTTAAAGAAAATTATTCAAAGACAGGTCCACCCCCTTATTCTGTGGCTCACAAAATCTCTCCATGTGTGTATATATGTGCAGGTGAAAAGGAAATGGCTGAATACATGAATTGGGCTATGTATTTATGCAAAAAAAATTTTTTGTCATCTCAACTTTTAAAATGATCTTTTTAACTTTTTAAATTTATTTTTTTTTTATTTATGTATTGGCCAAAAAATTATATTTTTGTATGTCAGTGCGCATATTATATACTCGAACAATCTATCTCTAGTTAGATATATATAAATTATAAAAAAATAAATTTAAAGAATCAAAAAGTTATTTTGAAAATTATTTTTTGTCCAAATATAAAGGTCAATTTATGTGTTGAGTTCAAAAGGAAATATTAGTTATCTTAGTTGAATTTGATGCGAAGGGATATGGACATAACATACCAGGATACATCAGTGGTAGCAGGGGACAAGAAGCCATGTGCATAGCCACTGTTTCGTCTGTCCAAAGGAACAATACCCTGAGGTCTTGCATTCATGTGTTTGTTGGGTTGTCCCCTTTCTTTCTTTCTTTCCACATGTTCTTTCTACATTCATATATTTATATAGTATATACAAATTTTTCGAAATTGATTTTTGATTTTTGGCATTTTTTAAAAAATTTATCTAAATATAAAACTTTAACTTGCTTTCTTTTTTTTTTTCTTTTATTAGTAATGTTACATATTAGAATCTTTGATTCTTTTCTACTACATCATTTAATTAAGAAAAGTAGGTTGCCTTTTATTCTATTGAAAAAGATAATTATTTTTAAAATATTAATTACGTAAATATATTATCTGATGTGGATAGGCCATCAGTCCAAAAATACTGAGAAATTATAAATTATTCTTAATTATATATTTTTTTTATGACCGGGAGATGTAATTTCCAAACACAAGTTTTTTTCTTTTCTTCATCATATCCAAACACAAGAATGAAAAATAACTATAGAAAGAAAGGAAATTAACAATTCCTCATTATAATTTGAAATAAAGGGATAATTTATAATTAGAAATGTATAAAAAAGAGGCATAAATTGTTGGACCACATTTGACTAAAGAAGAGACAAGAAATTTGATAACATGGACATTGGGGATTCCTTGTGAAGACAACATGAATTTCTTCTTTGAATGAACAATCATATGCTTAAACGGAATTATGCCAGCTATTCGAAAATAGACAACTGAGATTGACTTCCTACCCGTTTCCTTTACTTGCTCTTTGCCTACTTCTAAGTTTTTTAAGCCTTTTATAGTGAAAATAATATTAATACTGCGAACTATATAAAATGGGCAGTTCTTCTCGTTACTCACCAAATTGATAAAAATAACCTTTCACTTTTCACATAAGTGAGAAGACTAACCAGACCATCAATCAGATCACTTGGTGGGACTATTGAACAAGGGCATAGATGAAAATGAAACAGGACTGACATTTTTTGGTGTCCATCGATCCGTTGAATGAAAATTTAAATAATTATATTCGGTATGTATATAGATGATTATGGATATTAGTTGCTCGTTATTTGCTATCCATTATTTATTATATTAAATATAAAAATTATATCAATTAAATAGTGATTTAATTGGTCTATAAAAATTAAAATTTCCGATTTCGAATTCCCTCTACTACAGCTATTTTCAAGCATTATGTAGCTCCGAGGAGGGCAGATTAGATCACTTGATAAAAGAAATAACTGAAACGAAAATAATACTGAATTCCTTTCATTTTAAAAAAGAGATCACTCGGCCCAACCCAAGAAATAGGCCTCTTCGGGTCTTCCAATATAATATGTTCCATGAATACAGAAAATGAGGCCCACTAACTAGGCCCAGAATCCTCTCCAGGGTCGAGACACTTGCTTCAAAGTTGGAACGACTAACTTGGGAAGAACATACAGTTACCTAAACTAAAAGGGCAGTGGTATAAATAGGCTAAACCGTCAATCCTAATGAGATAGTGCACTGTGCAGATATATAAATAGTGTTTTTGAAATTATTTAAAATAATTATTTTTATAAAAATTTATAAACGACTTTAATATATATTAAAAAAATTTATAATATGCGTTAATTTTGATATAAAATTAAGTTTTGAAGTTATATTTTTTAAGCAATTGATTATGTCTATGAATTTTATAATAAATTTTAAAAAGAACAAATATTAAGTTTTTAATTCATAGTGACCGCTATAAATTCGATTATTAACTATTATATTTTAAGTTTATATTAGGATAATGCAATGATTATTGATTTGTTCCATTAATCCTGTCTTGAAATCTAATAAATGATAAACTTATTTTTATATAGAGTCAAACTTATAATAAATAAATTAAAAAAAAAATAAGTTTTTAACTGTTTTTCATACATCACAAATAAAATTCAAATTAAACAATGACAATTACATAAATTGTAAAATAATTTTAGTAAAAATGTTGACTTATGGATATATTATAACTAATAATGTAGGAGTATATAAAAATTAAATTATAAATATATTATGATCAATAACAAAATAAACTTAAAATATTATTTACATAATAATTTTATAAGGTAAATAAATTTTTTATTTCATTTTAAAAGGTAAATATTAGTTAAAAAAATTTTAAATTTAATATTTTAATTATTTATGAAAATAATATTTGATATTGTTCTTCTCGATAAACTTCTCGTATTGATATTTTTTAGATTTGCAAAATAAATTTTTTTTATTATAATAGTAAATATAATTAAATAATACATAAATAAGAAATTATTGATTTTTTAAATAGCAAATGATTATATATTTTTAAATGTAATGGCCAACATTTAGGTACTATAAATCTAATGGAAAATAACTATTTCTATATCTATAGAGAATTTTTCATTTATGTTCAATAATCTTACTTATCTTTTAGTTATATAATAAACTAGTCGTCTTCTCGCGTTTCGTGTACGGATATTATATAACATTTTAAAAATAAAAATATCATTTTTATTATAATAAATAATCACTTTTAATAATTCAAATATCAAATATAATATATTTATTAATTCTCAATAAAATAAAATAAAATAAAAAAGTAATATTTTTGCCATAGATTATTGCAAAAGGATCAATATATTAATTTATAAATACATAAATCAAGTTTATAATTAATCTTGAATTTTTTTTTATTTTTTAAAAATATTTAAATATTTTTAAATAATTTTTATAAGTATACATTATTATTGAATTCATTTTGAATAAATAGTTTAAAATATGAGCATAAATCCAATAAAAATTAAAAGTGTAAAAAATTAAAGAGAAAATATTAATGATATTGTTAATTATTTATAAAAAGAAAGTGAAAAGTTTTGAAAATATTAATGATATTATTAATTTTATCAATTATTTAAAAATTAAAAATAAAAGTAGTATTTTAAAATATAAAAATTATTTCTAACTCAATAAATTTATATTGCGATATAAATATTTACTCAACTTTTATAGGTTTGTTTATATGGCATGATATTATAAAACTTAGTTAGTGATGTTAAATTTATTATTTTTTAAATTTTTTTAATATTTTTATTTAATTATATAATTTTAAAAAAAGTAAATTATAAAAGTTTTTATTTTCTTTATTTGATGCAATAATTTTATTTCATTAATAAAAAACTCTTTCATTCTTTTTTTTTTTCAATAACTAATAATCCAAATAATAAATTTTTTTACATTAATAAAGAATACTAATTAATTTTTTCAATAATTAATAACCACACTATAAATTGATATAATATTTTATTATTTTATAATTTAATTGTCCTTTATTTTTTTCTAAATTTTAATTCCCTGTTATCATGTGTATGAGTGTTTCATCACTATATTTGTCATACAAATTTTTATTTTCCTTTTCAAATTCAACATTTTTTGGATAATGATAAAAATCAATATTTTGAGCAAAAAGCATTAGATGGTCACTCTTTTATAAACTTTCTTTTTTATATTCCATTCAAGTAATTTTATGGTTTGAGTAAAATAAATTATTTTAATTTACAAAAGTAATATTTATGTTATTGTTTTTAGTTTAATTAGGAATGTGAATTTTTTTATTTTAAATTTATTAGGGTAAAGTGCTTTTATCATTTTAAATTTATTGAAAAAGTTGAATTAAATAATTTTCATTATAATAGTCAAAGACTAAAAAAACATTTAAGAAAAAAATTAAAAGATATATATTATTTCTTTTATCCTGGAATCAAACATAATTCGTAAAAATTATTATTCTTTTAAAAAGAAAATTCGTATAAGTTATTTATATATTTTTAAAGTTTGCTTTATTATTTTTATCGCTTTTAGGAATTTTTTAATTTATCAAAAAACAATTGTATTAATTAATAAAATGATGTAATTATTTATAATCTATAGATGAAATAAAATAAATAATCATTAAAATAATTTTTAAATATAAAAGTTTTCGTAATAAATCACTTATAAATATTAACTCACACAATATGTGGGGATACATAATTAGAATGTGAATCTCAAATATGTAAATCATTTTCTATTTTTTTTTAAAAAAATCATTCTTTTATCTTTAATATTGAACAAAGATTTATAATAATATTATTTTAAGTGTGATTAAAAATAAAAACCCTTTTTTGATTGATTGAAAATTGAACTCAACGATTTTAATTTTGGTAATTTGATTTAATTTCTTTTCTAATAATTTAGTTTCAATAAATTATTTTTTATATTTCGTTTAATTCTGTTATTTTGGTTCAATTTAATTTAACTTAAAATTTAGTTCTATAGACTCTTTATAAAATTTTGAATTTAGTTCTGTACGACTCTTTACAAAATTTTATTTAGTTCGATTTTTCTTTTAAATTCAAACAGATTTGAACAATATCAATGTTTAATTTTTAGCTAATTAAACAAAAAAAATCTATCTATAATCTATATTTATACTATATATACAAAGTGTAAATAAGGAAAAATAATGAGATTTCTTATATTATTTTTATAAAATTTAAAATACTCTAAAATAACTTTAGTCATAGCTAATTAAAAAATTTTATTATATATATAATATACTATAATTTAACTGGATTTTTTTAAATTTTTTTAATAAATAAATACAAATAGATAATTAAACATTTGAAAACTTAAAAGGTTACTACTATTATCCTATTATATCTAATTATGTATTATTTCGTTATATTATTATGTAAATTATTAATAAAAATTTAATTTATTATTTATTATTATTGTAATTTATCTTCAACATTATTATTTTAGATGAATTATTATTTTAAATGAATAGTGCAGATATGAGGCATTTGAAAATTTTTATTGTTTTAGTTTATTTTGAAAAAATATATTTAGATAATTAAGATTTTGATTTAAAAAGGGTATTATTAAATTTTTTTTAATTATATTGCACTATAATTTGATTGGCTAAAAAATAAAATTAAAAAAAAAAATACTGTTTTTAAACATCTAGAATTTGAAGCATTCTTTGGTGTCTAAGGTGGTGTAAAATTCATGGTGCTCCTACCACTTCCAGTTCGAGAACTGTTATTCCTGTGATGTGGTGCCTTCCATGTCCAAGATGGGTCAAGCTAAACACGGATTGGGCAAGTATGCTGAAACCTGATAATGGTGGGGGTGGTGGCATTATCAGGGACTATTTAGGACATTGGATCTTAGAATTTGCTGTGGATCTAGGGGGTCTGCTCTTCTATGGTGGCATAGCTTTTTGCATTGCATTATGGACTCCGGCTGGCATGGGACCTGGGTTTCAAGCAAGTCCAAGTGGAATCACATTCAGCGGCTGCGCTGTAGCAGCAGTTCACGCACTTGGGTAATTTAATTTATCTCTCATACAGAATGTGCTCCAAAGCCCTTGGAAGGTTGAGTTAAGACATGTCTATCGCGAGGCGAACCGGATTGCTGATAAATTAGCATCGTTGGTTGTTGGCAGTGTCCGGAGATTTCGTGTGTTTGATATGCCTCCTAGTGTGTTACGTGAGAATGGGTAGGGCATTCCTCTACCACGAGTTGTTAGTGCTACTGCTTGATCGTTCGTTTTAAAAATTAAAATGACCTCTTACCTTTAAAAAATTAATGAATCCTAATGATGTTTTCCATGTGAAGCATGACACAGAACTCGCAAGCCATTTGTTGTCTTCAGCATTATGTATGTTCCTTAAAATTTCAGTATTGAGCATCAGCAGGCAACTAGGTCTCCCATGTCATCACTTTTAATATATTAATATATTTTTAAAAGTAAACTCAATAAAATATGTAGAAGCATGTACTTGTTGTCGGAATAGTCAATAAAATAATTTAAAAATAAACCATTATTGCTAACAAATATTATATATAAACATTAAATATAAAATATAAGTGTCTATTTAGCTGACGTGGATCAAGATTACATTTGCATTTTTTAACTTTTTTTAAAGGTCTACTTCTCATATCAGTTTAATATATTTTAATATCTCTAAAATGTTTCCAACAATGTTAACCTTTGGTTGATGCATCCTAAATAATTAAGAATATTGAAAACTTACATATACGTTGTTGATGGAAATGCAATATTCTTATATTTTACAAAACTTAAGCTGGTCATTTTTTAATTTTTTTTTTCCTATAAAGATAAGAAATCGCCTAATTTGATTCGAGATTTAGTCACAGTTAAAATTTCTCGTCTCTTTCTGTGGGTGCATTAATGAGAATCGAACTCGAGAGCTCTTTTTTTTTTAATATCAAAACTAAAAATCATTTGAAAACGAACCAAACACCCACTAGCATTTGATGTTTAACATTTCTTTTAGGATATAAAATGGTCCAAATGAGACTAAAAAAGCCAAAAAGCAAGCGATTGAAATACAAATAGGACCCATAAATATGAATTTGTTCAATAAAATCATAGTTAGAGATAAAACATGAGAAAGGAAAAAAGGTAAGTTAGCCACCTAACTTATACTCAACCTAAAAATTGAAAGCCCAACAAACCAATTCTATTCAATGAATGAAAGGTTGTTTGCTGTTCATTTGTAGACCTAAAATCAGTAATAATTAACAAGAACCAACCCATTTTTAATAAATGTTAATCATTTGGCATGGAAATAAAGAACCCAAAAGACAAAAGCTGCATTTTTTAATTTAAAATTTTGGGGGGTCCTTTTGGGTCTAATATTAGATACAGCATGTCCAAAGAGGTTGCTCAAAGAAGGAGAAAGGATGAGTGAAAAGCCAACATTCAAGGAGCTAATATTGATGGAGACATGAATTTTATCCACCAGAAATAGTTTTTCTGAAAATGTGAGTTTTTCTGATCATTCACCGATAAAAAAGGATAAATTAAAAATAATATTTTTGAAATTGAAAATAAAAAATATGTTTAAAAATTTTTACTTTAATTAATTTGGTTCATAGATCGATTCATCAATCGAAATTTTATATCTATTTTATATAACTCATTCCACATCTGCCTCCAATAAATGTATTTTTATCCAGTTTGAAAGGAGTCGAGTTTAAATTTTATTTATCATTTTAATTTATCAAATAAAAATTATTAAGAATTATTTTTAAGATAAACTTAACATTACTTAATTACCAACTTTGAAGTAATTAAATAATGATTTTTTGAAAAAAATTATTATAGAATTTATAATATTTAAGAAACAATTTTCCTTTTATTGTTGTTTTACCCTCTGTTTGGGAAGGAGAAAAAAGAAAATAGGAGGGAGAAAATTAAAGAAAGATTGTATTATTTTTCTTTTTTAATTATTTTCTACTCCATATTTGGATAAAAAGAAAATAAAAATGGAGGAAATGAAATATACGTTTTATTTGGAAAAATTAAAATTTTAGAGGAAAAATATAAGTAGTACGTTTCTTTAATTTTACCCTTAATAATAAAATAAAAAAATAAATATAGCAATTGCATAATAAAGAACCATAGCTGCACAATCAACATCAAAATTGATCAGAAGTAGTGTTTGTTTGCACAAATATATGTAAAATGCATATAAATTATTTTATGTTATAAATTTATAATAACTTGATGAAAAGTGACTTAATAAGAAAAGCTATGAAGCATTGTTAGGAGAGTTTTGTAATTTCATGCTAAAATAGTGAAACTTACCTCGAACATCAACCATTTAAGAAGTGATAGGCGGGGAGGGAATCTAATATATATGTTTCTTGGACTATCAGTTTTTTTAGAAAAATTTTATTTACATCGGGTCCATAATCTTATTTATGGGCCAAACCAATAAAATTAATAATTTTTTAAATAATTTTATGATTTTATTTTGTTTTTTAAGTTTATATTTAGAAATATACTTGTTTCAATCAAAATATTCAATTTCGCTAGTTTGATTCATAAGTGAGACCATATACCCCATTTTAAGTAAATTTATCCTTAATTTCTTTTGTGTTTACAAATAAGGTAAAGTAACTTTCCTTAGTTATTTTCTTTTCATATTTTTTTTCTGTTCAAATTTGACTCCTTTCTAAATAGGCTCTATTCTTAAATTCAATCATTAGAGTTAGAAAATTGTTCAAGGGATGTATTGAATTAAGAATCTATTAGATTTTAAAAGATTTTAAAATTTCAATAATTTTCAATCTAAAATCTTTTAGAGTCTATTAAAATTTTATAACATTCAATTTAGACTCTTATAAAATTCATATAAATTTGATGGTATCCAATTATGATTTTTTAAAAGTCTATACAAATTTCATGGTATTAAAAAATTACTAATTTGAAAAAATTCTATAAATTATTGATTTCATTGGATTTTAAAGTGCTAAGTATAAATAAAAAAAAGTCATTTAAAAATTCATCTTCTAACCTAAATATTTCAAAAAAATTTTTAAAATCTAGCTCTTGATCCAATACTTCCCTTAATAGAACAAAAGCGGAGCAGGTATCCGCAAATTTTAAACTATTTATGTAGATATCCGTTTAAAATTTCACTATCCATAACCGTTCTGAACTCGTTTAAATACCTAATTTGAGTATTCATATTCGAAATCATTTAAATATTTATTACTTATATCCGTCTTATTGAAAGTAACTTTTAAACGGAAGAATATCTACGAATTTTTAACTATTCAAATTTCAAACTTATTGAAAATATATTTTTTTACTAATAATGGAGAGAATATCCACTACCAAACCTGTTTAATATAGCAGTTAATAAAAGCGGAATGGCCACCAATGACGTTAGCAATTGCAGGCCTTTCACTATGAATGGCGATAATTTTTTAACAAAGAAAATAATAATTTCAGAAAAGATAATGCATTTTATTTTTAAATCTCTCATTGTTTTTCAGTTTTTCATTTGGCTCTAAAACCTTTTAATTTGTTCAATTAGATTTTGAAATTAATTTTGATAGAATATATAAAAATCATTGTGATTCCATGTTAATAAAATCTATAAAAAAAAAGTCTCAATGGAAATCTAAGAAAAACTTTTAATTCCGTCGAACTCATTAAATTTTTTTTTAAATCTAATACAATCCTAATCTAATATACATTCTAAGTGAAGTATTATTTAATCTACCCATTATACTCAAATATATTAATTACATGATCTTTGTTTTAAAATTTAATTACATAATTCAATAATTTTATTTCAATTATATTATTTAATCCTTCTATATAAATTCATAGTTAACTAGAAATGACTAATTATGTAAAGGAAATAAAATCAAGGGACTATATATGATTAAAAATTGTAAAAAATGAAGGTATATTAGTGTATTTGAATATAGTACGGACTCAAAAATAATTAACTCTTTTATACATTTTTACATGCCATTGAGCAAGTAAATCCGTCTACGAAGGATAATTGGTAGTAAGCATTTTTAGTTAGTTCAATTTGAATTCAAGGGAATCAAAATCGGATAATTCAACATTTTTCACAACTAAAAATCGAATCAAACCAAATAATATGTAGAAATCAAAATAAATAGATTTGATTCAATCTATTTGGTCGGTTTTTTAACTATTTTTATGATTTTTAATATTATGAAAATATCGAAAAAGAATTAAATTTTCTATAAAAATTGAACAAAACAATATTTAATTTTATGATTTTTTTTTTTAATTTTCAATCTCAACTGGTATAACTACTTCTACTCCATACACTAAAGAGAATGATATTTTGCCTATGGAGTGTCTAGGAGTGGTTTTGTAAGACCATAATACATTGTTCAACTCCTCAGCTCAATTGGTTCCTATTTCTTCTAGCCTCTTTTTGACACCTTGCAAAACAATTATATTCATGACTTCTGTTAAACTGTTGGTTTGTGGGTGTGCCACTGAGGCAATAAAATGTAGGCTAATATTTCAATCGATGTAGAATTCTTTAAAGGCCAAGCAGTCAAATTGTTTGTCATTGTCTGCTTCCAACTTGTTGAAAATTCCATATCGAAATAAAACTTCATTCCTGAAGAATTTTATGATTTGCACGGCTGTTATTGTTGCTAGGGCTTCTACTTCCACCCACTTCAAGAAATGATACGCGACCATTACTATGAATTTTCTTTGTCTTGTAGTGATTGGGAAAGGGCCTAGGATATCTATTCTCCATTAGGCAAAGGGCCAAGAGCTCCCAATTTGCAGTTGGTTTCTTGGGTACTCTACTATGCTTTTGGCATGGTATGCGCTTTTAGCATGCTTGTATGTAATGTTGCATATCTTTCTTCATGGTGGTCCAATAGTAACCAAGCATAAGTATTTTTTTCTCAGAGTGGCATCTGTTCCTTCATGTGCTCCACAAAACCCTTCGTGAACTTCACAAGTGATATAATTTGCTTCTTCTTCACTTAAAAATCTTGCTCAGGGGTATGTTTTGGACATTATGTATAGTACTCATTCTGAAGAGTAATTTGCTACTTGCCTACTGATCTTTAATGCTTCATTTCTCACTAGTGGCAGCTCACCTATTTCTAGAGGTTCTATTATACGCGTCATCCAATTAAATTCAGCCAATAGGGGGAACGTTTCTTTTTCGTCAATGCTTGGGCATGATTGTTTATTAATTAGGACACCTATTGGTACCTCTTTATTCTTAATAATGGCTTAGGCGACTGTGTCAGCTTTATGCTTTTCTATTAAAGGACTTGTCTGATTTTCCAATTACCTCCTTCCCTTTCCAACTAGCTTAGCCAGTGTCTCATTAGAGTTTAGTATTTGCTTATGGAGGGCTCTTTTGTTGCAAATCTTTGAGATACTTAGTTCACTACCAGCTATGAATCAAAGAATGTTATGACATTATCTACTCAGATCTTCATAGTTATTTTTAAGCCAGTAATTAGTGCTTTGTACTCGACCATGTTATCAGGGCATGGGAAGGCCAATTGCACGGCATAACTAAGGCATATTTTGTTCAGTCCTTTTAGAATTATGTCTACCCCGACACTTGCTAATTCACAAGTCCTATCTATGTGCATCTTCCATTGGGGTGGGCGGGTATTTGATGTGTTCGGTATTTTAGGCATGGTCATCTCTATCATGAAATTAGCTAACGTTTGTGCTTTTAACGTTGAGTAGGGTGCATACTATATGTCAAACTCTCCTAGCCTGATGGGCCATTAGACTACCCTACCTAAAGTTTTCTCTCAATAAAGTAATTTTTCTAAGGGAAAGTTTGTTTTGACCACTATAGTGTATGCTTGAAAATAATTCCTTAACTGCATAGATACGATGAGCAAAGCAAATGCCAGCTTCTAAATTTTAGGACATCTAGGTTATGCTCCTTGCAACACTTTGCTAACATAGTATATTAAAAATGACTCTCCTTCTTCTTTGACTAGTACTGAGGCTACAATAGTGCCTGTGACTGATAGGTCCAAATATAACTATTTGCCCTCCTATGGTTTGCTGAGGAGTAGAGGAGAGCTTAGAAATTCCTTCAACTCTTCTTGGGCTTTTTGGCATTCTTCAAACTAATAAAATTATTCCATGTTTTTCAGGGTTTGGTAGAATGACATGCACCTATTGGCCGAGCATGATATGGGTCTCCCTAGAGTTGTTATTCTCCCATTTAGCTGCTACACTTCATTTTATATTTCTTGGAGGTGTCATGGCTTTGATCATTGCTATTTTTTTTGGAGTATGATTCCTCTCTGGGATATCATGAATCCTAGAAATTTTCTTACAATTACACCGAAAACACATTTTTCTGGGTTAAGTATCATATTATGCTTAGATAGTACTTAAAATACCTTTTTTTAGGTCTTTGGGGTGTTCCTTTACTCGCTTGCTCTTTACTATCATGTCATCCATGTATATCTCCATAGTTTTTTTGATTTGGTCTTTGAACATAGTGTTGACCAGTTGTTGGCATGTGGCTCTTGCGTTCTTAAGGCCAAAAGGCATTACTTTGTAATATTATATTCCTCAACCAGTGATGAAGGCAGTCTTCTCTTTGTCTAGCTGGTTCATCTTTATCTAGTGGTAGCTAGTTGTGGCGTCCATGAAACTATATCTTTCATACCCCACTATTGAATCTACCAAGTGGTCTATGTTCAGAAGAGGATAAGAATCTTTCGAGCATGCTTTGTTTAAGTTTGTGAAGTCCACTTATCGTTCGGCTTTGGGACAAGGACTATGTTCGCTAACTACTCGGGGTAATAGACTTCTTTGATGAAACCTGCATTGATGAGTGTGTCTATTTCTTCTGTAATTACTTTCTGTCTGATAGGTACATGATTCCTTTTTTTTTCTTGACAAGTTTGGTGCTTAGGTCGATGTTGAGTTTGTGATTTATTGTGTCTGAATCAATTCCTTTAATGTTTAATGTTGTCTAGGCAAAGTTTTGCTTTTTTTTTTTTTTTTAAATATATCCTTTATAATGGCAAGAACCTAGTCTAGAAGATTAGCTCTTACTTTTAAGATCTTGCTCTCCTCAATTATGACGTTCGATAGCTCGCAGGCTCAAGATTTAGCTCTATTAAGTCCCTTGGAATGTTGAATGGCTCAACCACTTGTGGTTCATCCCACTCATGATTGCTTCTTGGGCTCGGTATTTGGAGCCATCTAGAGGGGGAGGGAGAGTTGTAACCCTTCAAGTGCCACCATGTACGCCTCCTTAGCGACTTTTTAGTTGCCCCTAACTACCACAATATCACCCGAGTTAGATTAAAATTTCATTATAATGTACTTGATTGACATGTAGGTGAATAGGGTGTAGATTAGAGGGTGGCCGAGGATGGCGTTATATGGGAAGGGGATGTCTACCACCATGAATTCAACATTTTCTGTTCATATATGCTCGCCATCTCTAAGCTTTATAGCTATCTCTATGCTTCCTTCTACTGACACTTGCTTTCTCGATAGCCCCATCAAGGGTGTTCACATTGGTTTTAGCTTGGAGATGTCAAGCATTAAGGCTTTGAACACTTCGAGGCTTATCAGATATGATTATCTCTTCAAGAAGCATAGATTTGATATAGCGCAAGATGAGCCAGATGTAAACAGGCATGACCACGGTTTGGTTCCAAACCGAAATTGAACCAAAATCGAATCGGTCAAATCGGAACCGAACCGTGGTCAATAGTTCAAGGTTCCAAACCATAACCGAAACCAACGATTTAAGGTTCGATTGCGGTTTCTTATATTTAGGATTTGAAATCGGTGATTCCGGTTTGAAATCATATATATATATATATTAATTGTGAAAATTAATTTTATTTTCAACATCAAATGTATCAACTTTACCATCATCTTCAAATTTATTAGTATAAATATAACTTATAAATTATAAGTTGAAAAATAGAAAATAAATTGCTTTTCATTTAAATATTTTTAATTTAAAACTTTTACCCTTTATAATATATGTTTTTACATATAAATTAGATAATATTTATTTTTGACTCTCAAATAAATTAAAAACATTTTTTTTCCTTACAACATTCAAAAACGGCAATTCGAAGGGTATATTTTTGGAATAAAAAAATTTATAGTTGTAATTTTTTAATAAATTTAAAACTATTAATTTACTCTTTTAGTCATTTTTTTAATTTAATACTATTATTTATTTTTAATTTTCTTATTTAACTAAAAAAAACTTAAAAAGTTTTAAAAAAAGTTATATAATTTCGGTTTCAAATCGGAATTGAACCGAAACCAGTAATTTTAAAACCGTCTTTAAAATCGTATAAAAACGGTTCAATTCCGACTTCATCTTTTTTGAAATTAAAACCAACGATTTTAAAACCGCGGTCATGCCTAGATGTAAATAATAATGGTTTTAGGAAGCAATTAATTATTGATGTTCTAAAGAACTATGTTGTGGCCCAAGATGCATAAGAATTAGAATTAGGAAAAGCATAAAATATATATGGGCTAATTTGTATTTTCACGAAAAAATCTGTCAATTTTAGTTTAGGTTTATTTTACTTTTTAACTTACTACTTTAAATTGACACATTGAACACTTATATATTAATTACTTATTTAATAATTAAAAAAATATAAAAATTAATTATTTAAAAAATTGCAATATTTTACATAAAAAAAGATAAAAATTTTAAAAATTCATTGTTGCTAGTGTAAGAATGTGAAATTATTATAAAAGAATAAAAAAAATGGAATTCAAAGTATGGCACCGTTGATTTTAAAATTAAAATTTCCATAATTTCTTTTGTGAAACTTCTAAGTTTAAATTATGTATTGTAGTATTCTCATTTCCTCTAATTTCATTTAGGAAAGAGACAAAATCTCATTAGTTTATTTTTTAAAAAAATATATATATTTTATGACTATTTCAAATTGAATCATATTTCAATACTTTTAATTTGACACATAAGAAAATTGAACTTTAATAAAATGGCTTCTACATTTATAGATGGGTTCAAAACAAATCAAATCAGAAAAAACCGAATAGATTCTTTTATTTTATATATATAGAAGAATAATCAAATCAATTAGTCTGATTTCATTTGTGTTGAATTTTGATTTTTTATTTAGTAAGTTCAATTAATTAAATTTTTATTAAAATTAAAATAAATCGAATCAGAATTCAGACCAGTCAATTGGATTCAGTTGATTTTACACATTACTGTCCAATATCCTATTTATAGGATACTCCAATTATGCTAGAAGTGGAAAGCTTTCCTTGGCATGAGCATATAATATAATGCATTGAAATAATGAAGGGTCCAAATACATGCCAAGCCATAAACCCATACACATCAATTTGGCACACAAGCAATAGACAATAACATGAGATGGACGATGCCAGGCACATGTATGTGCATGCCAGGATATTTATTTTATATATATAAATATCCTGAACTCAATTTGATCACTCACATCACAGAGCTGTGGAGCAACGTGAACTTGATGAGAACGGTTCAAAATAACACCCTTTTTTCTCAAAAAAAAAAAAAAAAATCTAACCTCTAGATGGAACAAAAAGAAGAATCTAGCATTCTATCAATTATTAAAGTCCAAATAAACGTATAAGATCAAGATTCTGTTTGATTTTAATAATGCTTGGCAAGAAACCTTGTTTTGTCTAAAAAAATTCCAGAAAAGATTCGACTCTTTCTATTAAAAACCAAAACTGAACCAATTATATACCAAATTGAACCTATTCGATTAGCTTCTTTGGTTCTTACTTGAACTTTCTTTGCTCAGACCAAGGAACATATGAGCTGGGCTTTGATGTCCAGAAACCACACACCAACCTGTACACCTGGCGTAGGCAAGAAATTTCTTATCCAGAAACCAACTCTGTTCACATCAACCATTCCTAACTAAACTGGGTTTGATACTGATAATGGTTACCTAACCAACAAAAGATACAAATAGGGCAAAAAAAAAGAGATAGATCGTTGGAATAATAAAACAAAATAGTCAAACAGTGAACATTAGCTGTTAGAAGTTAGGATTGTGCAATTCAATTTAGGGGAAGATAAATTACAAAGGACCATGAGGATTTTTTTAAATATGTCAATCAACCAATAATATAAAAATATATATCCTAAAGTGTACATTACTACAAGAGTCGCAGAACACTACCATCCATATAAATGTACACTACAAAATACCTCAAATAAGTTTTACAACAACATTTCTCTCCGTGTACCCTCATTTATGTTTGTTTGCCCAAAATGATTGACAAAAATGAAACCAAAGTCCAACTCCCATGTGCTATTCACCACCAGCCATGTTGCCCCATCCAGAAAGGCCAGAATCGAAGCAAAAAGCACGAGAAGAAAAGTGAAAGATTAAAATATCACCCAAAAAACTAGAGAAAATTGAATTTCCATATCAAGCATTCAAAACCAAAGGGACTGCAAACAGTGAAATTCTCAATCTGAGAAAGGTTTGATCTTGAACCTGTAAAGTAGTTTCTTTTTCTTTGATGTTGAATTGTCCACTGTAAGTAATATTTTACCAAGTTCACCAACTTTAAAGCTGCTAGTAATCACCGGTTCATCCGTTGGGGCTAATTTTGTGGGTTTCTGTATGATAACTGTGTATGCATCTTTAGCATCAGGCACAAATTCAGCACCATAGCTCACCTCCCAGCCCACAACCCGGATTTCCCAAACAATGACACATTTCTGCAATGCACCAATTTGCAATTAGCTACTATATGGAGATCAAAATAGTCATTCATAGCTAAAAGATGCAAAATGAAGTCAGCTATAAAGAATGAGTATGCCAATTAGAACATATCAATTTCAAGCATTACCAAAGAAGGAAACAAATTCAATTTCACCTCATAAATTATTATTTCCACAGTTTGCTTGGTTGCTGGTTTCACAGTTATCTCAGTTGCCGGATCAGCAACTGTAAATTCCGGGTTGCAATCGCAGTAATCCACGCTCAAACCACCATACTGAATAGGGACTTGTTCAGGTGATATATATCTGTTTTAACCATAAAAAAGTTTAAAGCTCGAATTAAAGTTAACCACCAAAAGAAAGCTAAAAAATGCAGAATGTCAATATGAGCAAATCACATGAGCAAGACTTTCACTGACTTGAAAAGCGTATCAACCGATTTTGATGGGCCAGCAAATAGAAGTTTACTTTTGGTCCTCTGGGTCATGAATGGACTAATCATTGTGTAGAAAGCAAGATACCACCAAGGAACATTGATAAACACCTAAAAGAAAATTACAAGACCAACAATAAATATATATAAACCATCAAATTATCTTTCAGTCAAAAATCCAATCAGGAATGTAAAAGATTATAGTTAAAATCATACCTGTTTAGCTACAAACTCAGGATAATTATCTTGAAGCAATTGCAAAGCCTGCCTAGTAGCCAACCTAAGCTCTCTTTTTCCAGGTCCAGGAGAATTCTTGAGATCATTAACCTGAAAAATAGTACAAATACCACCAGGACTAAAATCAAGCTTCCTAATACTCCTTTCCAAGAACTGAATCCGCCATCGAAGGAACTTCAATCTATTTTCCTCTTCAGCAAATGTTTTTTGATACAATTCTTTATTTTGAAACTCTCCATACACATTATAACACACCGGATGCCCTTCCCTATCACTGCCATGCATAAACACAACTTTCTCCAAATCATCACCAAGATCTTCATTAACAAGCTCATCAATTTTAAATTCCTTTCTCCATCTGATTGTGTTCTTGATCATAACAAATGCATCTTTAACTTTAAAATCTCTAGCTCTCAAGAACTTCAAGAGTATAACGTCACTTCTTTCATCTTTCAGAAGTGGAATCCCCCATATGGAGATTTCTTCTGGTGGAGATGTAACCATTGGCTCTTCTTTTTTAGCTTCTTCTTGTTCTTGAGCTTGCTTTGGATGAGTTTCTTCAACTTTTGAATCTTCATCTGCTACTGGTTGTTTAATTTCTGTACTAACATCAGATTCCGATAGGGTTACAGAGGACACAAATGGAATTTCTTCAGTTGTTTGTGCTGGTTGTGTAATTTCATCTTTCGCTTCTTTTGGTGGTGCTGAGCTGAATTCGTGGTTGTTTAAAGCTTCCTGAACTAAATGCTTTAGCTCTTCCAAAGCTTTTCTTTCAAAGTCGGAGAGATCAGCTACTTTATTGCTTTCTTCTTTGAAAGAAACCAAAGTTTGAGGAATCTTTTGCTCTTCCATTTGCTTCTCTTTAGCAGCCTCAACTACAACAACCTCTTCTTTATTAACTACAGATTCACTCAACTCTTCACTTTTCTCCTCTACAGCAGCCGCAGCTGATGAAGGCGGAGGCGATGAGGAGGAAGATTCTTCTTTCTCCATCATCGCAGCCAGTGATTTAGACTCTTGTGGCGGGTCAGGCTCTTCCGCTGTAGGTGGTGGAGCCAGCGGCGAGGTCTCTATTTCTTTTTCCTTTCCTTCCACCGCAGGTGGTGGAGTGTGATCTTCTAGCGGTGGAGGCGTTGGTGGTAGAGCATGGTTGGAAGATTCTTCAGCCATTTGCTCAGGTAGACAGATAAGGATGCGTTTGTTTCGAGTGAAAAGAGAGAGAATGAGAAAAGAGAGCAAAGTGAAGAAGTAAAGCGAGAGAGGACGGAATGTGTGTAAGTCTGTAACGAGGTAAGGGGAGAAAAAACTTAAAAAGTCACGCGGCTCTGACTGCTGTTTTCTAACATAAGATTTGAAAAAAAGACAATAGTTGTAGAGGCCGAGGAAAAATCTAGAATCCTATGCTAAAATATTAAAGTATACCTTACTTTTTTGTCTTAATTTATATTTTTTATTTTTTTATTTTTTAAAATTTTGTTCAGTAGTCTTATCTAATGCAAAATATTTAGACTTCAATTTTTTTTCCTGGAATTAGACTTGGAAATATTTAAAATTTTTTAGGAGTTAATAAGTTGAGCTGAATTCAAATCTGGAAGCTTGATTTAATGAACTTTAGCTTTACTTGAGACCTCGTGATTTTAAAATTCAAAAATATTAATTTTTTAAAGTTTATTTTATTTTTGACACCTCCATTAAATAAATAAATAAATAGTAATTAATTATTTAAAAAATTAATAAAATAATAATTTAGATTTTATTCAATAAAATTAATTTATTAAATAGTTATTAGCAGCTATCATCTTTTCCTTAGTGTTTCATTAACTGTTTAAAGAATAAAAATTTTATAATTCACTTTTAAATCTAAGTATCAGTACTATGCATCAAACACTCCGAATAATGTGAAAAATATTTTGACTAAATTAAATATTATGTTCGATAAAAGCTTTTTAAATACGTAAAAATGCTAAATTTTATTTTTATAATAAGATTTAAACTAATTTTTAAATATTAAAATAATTTTTTATAAAAAATTAATTATATAATATTTAACTTTAAATAATTAATTAATAGACTTTCTTAAATTAGCTAATCACAATACGTACTTTCATTTAATACTTTGTTGTAACCAACATTTTCAGGAAAAAAAAAGGTCATATCATCTTCCTGTTAGTTGTCACGTCATGATAAGTACAGGCCTTTAGAGACGGAAATGTTAGTAGTCACTATTTTTCACTTTCTGGCTTAATCTATGTTAACTATGGAATGGACTTGCGTAATAGCTCAAGCGAATGAATGCTAAGTTGGTGGCTTAGACTTTGGTTGGATCACCACTTTTTTATCTTTCTTACAGTTGGCCATATCAACACTCTTCTTCTTCACCGTCCTTTGTTGATTTATGTAATTTGCGGGTAAACAATCAATTATCCTTTGAACTTTGCCATTTGTAATAATCACACCCTAAAATGAACTTTATTCCCTCATATACCTTAATTTCAAACTTACATAGTTGTGTTAAAATTGCACCTTAATTTTAAATTCAGTCAAACTTACATAGTTGGGTTAACATGTTCAAAACGGTATTGTTCTGGCTTGTTATAACCTAACATTAATTCTTCTAAAGCCTATCTTCTTCAACTACTCCTTTCTCTGTCTCTCTACTCATCAAACCACTGCAAATCCTCTACAAAACTAATAGCATGACCCTCCAATATTTGTGTTTGCACTGTAAATTTTGGAATCTTTGAACAAAATTTGTTGTTTCTTATAATTAACAAATCAAAATTAAACAAATGAGGTCAAAATTTAGGATCATAACTTCACAATGCTACTAACACAATAACCTAACCATTCTCTAGTTACTTCTCTTTGACTCTGTCAAATCCTTTTAGAACAATGAAACAAACTACAAATTAATAATGAAACAACATTGTAAATTTTGAAATCTTTCACAGTGCAGTCTCTCTCTCTCTCTTTTTCTTCAGTTTCTTTTTTCTTTATAAGGTAATAGCTGATCATTAGCTATTACAGTCTCTGAACTCTCAACACCTCGACCGATGCTACCGCCACTACTGCCACCGTTATCCAATTCTAGATTCATAAACTTGTTCGTGAATCTTTTACTTTTTTTTTTTTACAAATTACAAAAAAAAGTTCAAATTAGAGCAACCCATAAGCCAAAATAACATAGTCACTCAAATACCTCCCTAAATCAGTAATTTTATTTCATTAAAAAAGAAAAATCAAAATTTGAGAAAATCCATAAACCAAATTCAAGAAAAGAAATATAAAAGCTAAAAATTCACCTCTTCAATAGCACCCTTCTGCCTTGCGGAAACAATGCTCATAAACTTTGCCAAAAATGAAGAAGAACTATGGTAGAAAGAGACACGGAGAGAGAGAGACAGAGCGAGGAAGCGCTAAAGAAAAAGAAGAAGAAGAGAGAATTAGGTTTGTTTTAGAACAAACCAAAACGGCAACGTTTAGAGTAGAACTTGCTAACTAAAGTTAGGTTAGTTAACTTTTATGGGTCCCACGTTTATTATATTTTATTATTAATTTTGACTGAATTTATAATTGGAGTGTAATTATTACACAATTTTAAAATTAGGGTATAAGAAGAATTAAGTTTATTTTAGGGTGTGATCGTTAAAAGTGTCAAAGTTGAAGTTATATTTGATGGTTTAGTGAAATTTGCATTGTAAAATGCTGGGCTTAGAATACCCTCTAATGGGCTTAAAATGTATATGGTATCTCCTGTTAAAAAACAAAAAAAAAAAAAAAAAAAAAATGAAGGTAAAAACCAATTCTTAAGGGCATGTGTGAGATAACATGCAAAGGTAGATCGGCTCATGGCTTGGTTTGGCCGGTTTAGAGGTCAATCCAAACCAAACTTAAGCTTGTAAATTTTAAAAGAAATTCAAACTCAACCAAACGGTAAAAAAGAAACTGTAGAGTTGAGTGGAAATGGAGTCAACAAATAAAATAGAACCAAATCAATCGGTTTGAATTGATTTGATCTTAAAAAATATATAGTTCAATTTTGGTTTTAATTAAAAGGATCAAATTTCGGTTTTAATTGGTTTTCATTAAAAAAATATGTAAGTATAAAAATAGATCATAATGCAAATCAAATTGAATCAAACCGAATCAATTCAATTATGTTCAATTATATAAAAGAATTTGTTCAATTTAAATTTCAGTTTATTAGATTTTTGACTGAATGGACCATCAGTAACTTGAATTTAATTTAATAAGGAGACTTTCTCCTATTGCTCTTGTATGTCTTTTGTGCATCTATTTTTTATTTGTGTTGTATGCTATGTTGCTTACCTCATGTGCCTGCCTCATAAATATATGCTCTTGCGCTTGTTTACTCGTTGCTATCAAGCCATGTATGGCCATATGCTTCGTTTCATGTAAATGAATCTAAAAGATAGAATTCATTTATAAATAAATTATTTATATTTGATATGATTAATTAAAAATATATAATTTAATTAAATTTCACGTAATTATATATAGAATAAATTCATAATTAAAATTCATTTGCTTTTGTTTTCTAAAATATTCTTAAAATAGTAATTTCATAAAAGTAAATAATAAATAATAAATATTAATGAATATATATTTACATTATGCTACATAATTTTTTATATTTTATTAAAATAAAAATAATATTAATAAAATTATTGAATTTAATTTTGATGATAAATATTTATTTAACTTGAATCTTTCTCTTTAATAGTAAAAAAGATTAAAATAAAAGATTAAAAATAGAAAAATAGAATAATAAGAAAATATTTTTCTAAAAAATAAAAATCTTAAATTGTTTTCATCAAGTTTAATAAATAAATAAGTAAAAAAAATTGAAAAATTGATTTGTAGAAGGAGAAAGGCAATTGTGTCATAAAAAGTTCGATGGCTTAGTTTTGTGGAATTAATTTAGAAATTCCACCTATTTATATGGAATTGAATTTTTAGAATTGAAATTTATATTTTTTTTATTTTAAATACAAAAATATGAATTTTTAAATAAATTTTATAAAATTTTGTAGAATTCATTTCTTTCAAACAAGGGGCTAAGGATGCAAAATGCCATGAGACGGAAGACCTATTTTTATTTCAATAGGAGAGTTTTTAAAAATATTTTTGGCTCCTCTCTGATTCCAAATAGGAAAAATATATAATTAATTTTTATTAATATATCTACATTTAACGTATTTTGCATTTCATTAAAATATATATTTTTATACAGCAGGATGCCTTAGGTTTAAGATACTAGCCACATGCTTAGGAAAAATAAATGTTTAAATATATTTTTGAACATAATTGAAAATATAAGATTTATAAATATTAAATAAAAAAGACTAAATTTAATAGTAAAAGAAAATTAATTAGTTACCGTAAAAAATTAATGTGTCATTAAAATACCCCAAAATTTTTATTTCAAAATTATTTTCCATTTAAATTTAATCGTTAAATTTTGTAGCCAATAATATTACGCCACGTAATATTTATTGAGACCGAAAAATCATTTTTGGTTCGCTCTAAATTTTTCGATTAAAGATCGGACCAATTATTTTACCAAACTAGACCCGAATCGGATATTTTCAAAAAAAAAAAATACTGTGCGTCACTATTTTTTTCTCCCCGGCAACTTACCTTGGACGGTTTGTTTTATTTAATTATTAAAAACTTTATTATTTTGTTTTTATTTAATAATTTTAAAAACTTTTTAAAATATATATATATATATATATATATATATATATATATATATATATTTTTAAATTCTCTTCTTCTTCCTTACCTGCGCGACACCTCCAGCCCCTCTCCCTCTCACTGTCTCTGTCCCTCTCCTCCTGCCAGCTCCTCCTCAGGCCGCCATCACCACCTCTGGCTCCTCCCTCTCCTCCTCCTGCTTCTTCTTCTTCTTTCGTTCTCTTTCTTTCTCCTGTCCCTGTCTCTCACCAGCCGGCCACAGACCTCCAGCAGCTCCTCCTCCATCGCGCCACCACACGCAGCTCCGCCCCCCTTTCGCACAACAGCAGCACACAGGCCACCAATCGCTGCTCCTTGCGCCACCGCCTGAAGCCAGTCGACTCCAGCAGCAGTCCTCGCGCGACTGACCCAGCACTGCTTCTAACTCCCTCTCTGCGCGACCCAGCAGACCCAGCTCTGCTTCTGTCTCTCTCACCTGCAGCTGCTCCTCTTCTCATCGCGCCGCTGCTTCTAGCGAGCTCCAGCAGCTCTGTTCCTCGCGTCGCGCCACCTTGAGCCACCACTTGCTCCTCCGTGCGATTCCGGCCACCACAGTCTCCTTGAATGGGAAAAATTGATATTTTGGGTATAATTTCAGAATTTATTTAATTAAATTTTTTAGTTAATTAATTTGTTGATTTTAGAATATTTATTGAATAATTTTATTATTTAATGGGTTAATTATTTTGGTTGGTAAATTAATTGTGGATTATATTGTTTGGGTGATTTTAGTGATTATAGTAGATTGTTAGACTTTTGGTTGATTGATTAGTTGATATTATTAGGTAATTGAATTGTGGTATTCTAGTTGAATATTAATATTTTGGGATAGATGATTAATTAGTGAATTTTTAGGATTTTAAATTGAATTTTAGTATTATGAACGGATAGTTAGTTAAATAGAATAATTGTGAATTATTTATTGATTTTATGTTATTGATGAATTATTTATATTATTGGTGAATTTTATTTGGAACAATATTGGTAGTTAATTAATTAAATGGAGTAATTATAGTGGTTAATTAGTTATAGGATGTAAAATTATTATTTGGTTGATTTTATTAGAAATTTTGATATATTATTAATTGTTGGGTGATTTAGTATGGGATTATATTATTTGATTAATAGGAAGTTAAATGATGACTATGGTATTTTTGATTAAGTAATTGATGATTAATTGGAGGAATTAGATAAAATAAATTTACTGACTATTTGGATGGTTAAAGAATAAATTTAGGATTTTAATGGATTTTGGAGGTTAATAAATTAGTTGGTTCGTATTCAGATTTAAAAAATATGAAAAATATTTTATTGAGTATTAAGGAGTTTTTTTGAAGGATTTTAATACATAGAGTATATTAAAGAGTAGAATCAATTAATTGGTTGAGTAAATAAATTTTTATCAAAAGATGAAATTTTATTACTAGGAGTAATTATATTAGAATATTGTTAAGGGTGGAAAATAATTATTACAAAGGTTAATAGATTTTAGCACAAAGGTTAACGATTATTATTAAAGATTTTTATACGATTAAATTATCTGGAGATTTTAATTAGTTAGAATTATTATTGGTATTAAATTATAAATTGGGGTATTCGGAGTATAAATATAATTTGTGGCAGAAGAAATGAAATTGGTGTCTAGAGTAGATACAAATAAGTGAATGAATTAATTACTGAGAAGTAGTAAAGTTAGTAAATTTAATCA